>CABHPR010153763.1:0-22719 GCA_902168415.1 Peromyscus melanophrys | reverse complement strand
TGCAAATAGAGAAAACAGATCATAGTGGGGTTTACAAAGGCAGAGGGATGGACTTAAGGAGTGTCAGCTTACAAAAAGGTGAAATAAGCCAGTGTCATATTGAGAAAGAACATGACATTTTTGTTCCCTTGAAGCTTTACTACACAGGTACCTTGCTAAGCACAGGATAAAGGATGTGAGAATACTTTTGTTGGTATCAGTGGAAAACAGCCAGATGGCTTCATTATCCTCTTCATGATTACGAAGGTTCTCGGCACGGACGGACTTTAGTCAGGCTTCTGGGCTTCTAGATGCCCATCTGTGCACTTTCTTGTCTAATCCAGTTTTAGCAAAGAGCCCAGCTAAGTCAGTGACTCCCCTTGATGCTGACCCCTCAGGCCTCTTTTGATCTAGTTCCTCACCCACCCCCTTCCTCCCCAGGACATGTCTGATCACCTAGGCCCATTTCAGCAAGACGACCTTTAGGCCAGTTTAGCCAGAATCTCCTTCCCCTGAGTTGCTTTCTCAGTCCCATTCTGTCCACACATCCCTACTCTGATCTTTGGTCTGCATTCCTGTACCTGCTGCAATGCCTTGCATATAATTTGCCTTTCTCTGCTTTAACAAGGGCCAGTGACTAGTTCTTCTATATCCATATCTAGAAACTAAGGCACTAATTAAATTATTTTCTGCTTGGAGTGGGTATGTACTATTTTCCTTTCCTTTTTTTTCCCCACAAGAGTCCCAACCCTTCATTATAACAGCACTCAGCTGACAGTACAGATGTTCCCCAGTGCATGGTCTTGATGGGATATGGTATCCACCATCCCCTTGGAAGCCAAAAGGATCATTTTCTCTCTTCCAGTTGCGCCCATATCCTGAGGCAGGCTGTGGCTTGGACTCTGCCACTGGACACGTCTCTCAGTTGCTTTTTTGTGAGGGCCACTGACCCACAGGTTGGGCTCTTCCACTATCTCTTCAGGCTCACCCTTCTGAGTGTGCATGGTCTGCCTGTTTCTCCCAGCTCTTGTTACTCTCAGCGACTGAGCCACCAGCATCCCCTTGTCTTGACAAACAGAACATATTGAGTTCTATTCCTCCCAGAGAAAATACTTTGGATGTAAGAAGCTTACTTTGGGGCCTTCAAGAGCAGAGAAATGAGATGGTGATGAGAAGGAGGCCGAGGAAGGGTATAATCACAGCTCTCACTGGGGGGCCTTTGCAGTTAGTCTTGAAGAGGGGAACTGTAGGGACCCATGTCTTAGAGACCCATCTTGTTGGAGTTGAACAGCACCAGACATTAGTGCGAGGGCTGCTCCCGGGCTTGCCCACTATTCTGTCTGTGTGGACTCCATTAGCATAGGTGGGCAGCCTCCTGCTTTGAGCAAAGACTCCACTCAGAGACGCAGGTTCTGACAGTTGATGGTTGACCGGCAACAGAGATGGTAGGGCCCGGATGACATGGTTGAGTGGGGAATGCGTCTTCCACAGGGCCTGAGCTACTTGGAGGTCCTTGAGAGCCAGAACTGTAAGCCATGTCAGAGCAGAACTACAGCTAGACCTGCCACTTCCAGGGGAGTGACACCATCCCTATTCCTGTCTCCTGGCATCTCCACATTTTCCTAATAGTTCATTCACCTAGACGTCCCTCTTTCTAGGCTCCTGGTTCCTAGTAAGAACAGATCGCATAGCTTGTGTGCTGGCTGCCAGGGCCTAGGACAGGGAAGGCTGTCTCTGATGTGATGTCCACAGCGGGAAGTGGGGCACCGCATCTCTCTTGCATCATTCTGAAGCTGAACAAGAAGAGTTGGGACACAGCCGGGGAAATCCTGACCGGTAGTCACTGCAACAGTCACTTTGACAGCTCAGTTTTCACTTGCATTTATACTATACATCCAAACAAAAAAGTCACATGTCCAATATGGTGCATTCCTCAGTCACTAGAAATGCACTAACCATTCACCCTAAAGGGGGACATCCATAACTAAACATCTGTAAACAGCTTCTGAGTCAGCATTTCTTTGTAAGGTCATTATTTCTCTATTTCTCTGGTGATTCTATTTCATAATTCATGGACTATATTGTAAAGCTGCCAATGAGAAATCCACCTTAAATACTTGTGTATCCTTGTTTATTGCTGCTCTGCTCACAATAACAAGGAAATAGAATCAGCCTGGATGTCCATCAATGGATGAGTGGATAGTAAAAATGTAGCACATTTACACAATAGAATTTATTCACTGGTAAAGAAAACAAGAATGTGTCAGGAAGACAGATGAACCTGGAAATTATTATAGCTAGCAAGGTCATCTAGCCTCAGAAAGACAGAAGCCACATGCTCTCTCTAACACATGGCTCTTAGCTTTTACTGTTTAAATATGCACATAGAAGTGGATATGAGTATGGATAGAGGTTTGAAAACTTGCAGCTTGTGTGGATGATGTGAACTTTTGGCCAAAAGCTTAGTTATCTCTCTAGTTCCTCCAATATTATTGTTACTATTTTTAAGTTGGAGTAGAAGCAATTTCTTTTAAACAATACAATCACTTATAACATATGTCATTACACTGCATGCTAATTCTAATTAGATAAATGTAGCACAGGTTGGAAAACACAATTAAAATTTAATCTGTTTTGCAGGGCCTGGGACAATGTCAATCTAGAAATCTGGCTTCTCTTTTCACTTGCTCTAAATTACTGGTGTGGAACGTTTCTGGCCCAATGCCTGATGCAAAGCAAGGGCTCAACAGGTGAGCACCGAGCAGCAGAATATTGGAAGAAGTAAGAGAACATACACATGGTTTAAGAAGTGAAAAAATGTTGGGAGGAGTGGAGAGGAGGCTTAATACTCAAATACAAAGTAATTTCCAACAGTTTTAAAAGTACATAAATCTTGCTATAAAAGTCCCTTGTGTTTGAAATACCTGTAGCAAAACATGACCAGGGCATGGGGGAAAAATCAGTCTCAAAGAGGGGAAGGAGGGAAAGAAGACATATTTATTAGCTTTTATGACTTCCAGTTTGTGAAATCTAATTGACACCCAAGAGGACCCATCTAGTAATTGCAGTAGCCTTGGCTGTGCATCCTGGACACCTGCAGGGGAAGAATGTGGGAAATACCATAACTTTGTTTTCCATTTTAGATAGAGAGGGGGAGAAACTTGACTTCAGGACCTATAAATTCTAAGCCCAGTTTTCTGTTTGGGAATAGGGTGGGTGGAGAGCTTGGGAAGGAGTCAGGAGGTTAGTTTTCAAATTCCTCTCAGAAACTGGATGAATGTAGCACCTCAGGCTGCCGTAGAGACAGGAAAGTGAATGTTGACTGGATGGTGAAGTCCTCATAGATCTGGAGGGATTCTAGGAGAGTATTTCTTTTCTTTTTCTTTCTGTTGAGATAACATCTCACCTCTGTCACCAAGATGGCCTGGAACTCACTGCACAGGCCAGACAAAGAAATGGAAACTTAGAGCCTATTGTGGGGGGTGGGATGGGATGGGGCATGAATACCTCAAACTAGGGTTTTCAAGTTTCCCCTCCTTCCATCCTAGAGACTCACAGTCTCAATGCCAAGTGCTTGGGTCAGAGGAAGAACTCTTTTTTTTTTTTGGTTTTTCGAGACAGGGTTTCTCTGTGTAGCTTTGCACCTTTCCTGGAACTCGCTTTGTAGACCGGGCTGGCCTCGAACTCACAGAGATCCGCCTGCCTCTGCCTCCCGAGTGCTGGGATTAAAGGCATGCGCCACCACCCGGCTGAGGAAGAACTCTTTAGCATAGATCTAACTGGTGTTCTCTTTCTTTCATATCTACTCTCATATCTCATACCAACTCTAAGAACTGGCAAGCCAATGCCTCCACTTTCTTCCCATTTCTGGCTTTTCCTGCCCAATCAGAGGCTAGCAAAGGATGAACATGTAACTCCATTGAAGAAACTTTCATGTTTCAACGGAGTTTTTTATTTTAGGCTTATGAGAGAGGAGATTGTTTTCCAACAATGAAATCTTACTTTGGACCCTGCCTTGACCAGAAGATCCACAAGTTTCCTTAGTCATGTGTACCCAACTTTATTATCCCTAGTTATTGATTTGAGTGAAACTCTTTTGACTTAACATTTTAGGGTTATATCTTTTAATTAATTTTGATTAATTAATTATTTTTTGTGTACAAACATGCCTGTGTGTGTCCATGTATATATGGAGGCCAGAGGACAACCTCAGGTGTGGGTCCTCAAGTGCTATTCACCTTCATTTCTTTTGAGACAATGTCCCTTATTGTCCTGGAGTTCTCCAAGCAGCTAGCCTGACTAGTAAGCATCCAGGCATCTGCCTGCCTCTGTCTCCCAGTGCTGGGATTATCTGTTAGTGTTATTTTTATGTGGGTTCTGGGGATCCAATTTCGATCTTTATGATTGTAAGGCAAACGCTTTACCAAATGAGCCATCTCTCCCTGGGTTGTATCTTTTATGACTTAAAAGGCATTCTAGTTTTTTTTCTATTGATGTGATAAACACTGTGACCAAAAGCAACCTGGG
Organism: Peromyscus melanophrys; assembly: GCA_902168415.1. Classification (NCBI taxonomy): domain Eukaryota; kingdom Metazoa; phylum Chordata; class Mammalia; order Rodentia; family Cricetidae; genus Peromyscus; species Peromyscus melanophrys. The sequence goes on along the minus strand of CABHPR010153763.1, from coordinate 18,213 downwards.
GAAGAGAGAGTTTATTTCAGCTTACTGTTTCTAGTCCATCATGAAAGGAAGTCAAGGCAGAAACTTAAGGCTGGAATCTGGAGGTAGGAACCAAAGCAGAGGCCATGGTGGAATGCTACCTACTGGCTTGGTCTCCATGGCTTGCTCAGCTGCTTATTTTACATAACCCAGGATTTCCTGTCCAGGAGTGGCACCATTCACAATGTTCTTGGCCCTCACCCATCAGTCATTAATCAAGAAAATGTCCCACAGATTTGCCTATAGGTGATCTTATGCAGCCATTTTCCCAGTTGAGGTTCCTCTTTCCAGATAATTCTAGCCTGTGTAAAGTTGTCAAAAACAAAACACAACACAACACAACACAACACAACACAACACAACACTAAGCAGGACAGAAGATAATTCAAAGATCATCCAGGAAAACCCTCACTGAAGCAGACATTTGCTCTCTGACACTGCAGGCTATGTTCTTGAGAATCATGCACAAAGTTCTACCTCTTACTGGTTAGGCCCATTCAGTCAGGGCCATTACCTTTTTGATGAAATTGAACCAACTGATTAGGGACTGTAATTGCATTTGCTAAATTCCTGTGATGCAGAGAAAGAGTTAAGTTTACTACAGGGAAACCCAGCAAACAGTCTTAATTCACCAAGGTTAGTCATGTTAGTTGAATGCACCCCTGAAAACACCTTTGTGGATTTCTTCATAAACCTACAACTCCAATATAGTCATGAGAACATCAGAAAGCTAGAAATTGAGGGACATTCTCCAAAATACTTGATCAGCATGTCTTGAAACTGTCATGATCATCAAAATAAGAAAATGAGAATTGGCGACAGCTAAGGGAAGCCTGAGCAGACAAGGGTACAAATGCCTTGTGCAACCTGAATGCGTTCTTGGGGCAGGAAAAAAGCATTAGGTAGAAAATAAGGAAATCTAAATAAAGTGTGGACTTTGATTAATAATGATGTATAGATATCCATTCATTCTTTGGTAAATAATAATATTTACATAGAGATCCATTTCGTATAATGTGTGTCAAACCAATGTAAGATGTTACAGTAGAGGAAATGGTGTGGGCACTGTAAGAACACTCTGTCATAGCCTTGTAGCTTCTCTGTAAATATCTGAAGATGCTAAAATAGAGTTCATTACAAATAAATGTGCTCATTTAAACAGCTGGTTTATACGAATCACATTCCAGACTAATTGTAGCCCCTTGTTATATTAAAGTTGCCACCCTCGAGTCATTTTTGATCAGGACGTTGTGAATTACTTGGGAACTCTTTAATAAAAACCTCATTAACACCCCAAGAAACAACTGAATGTCACTGAACATCACCCCATGTGGAGTGCTGGCCACTTTACCTACAGGAGGCCTGCACTTCAGTTACTCCTTTTTGCTGTTTTTAAGGCTTAGGAAAAAAATTATGCTTACTATCCAATTGACTGGTCAAAATACTGATCAAGTATTTTGTAGAACGTTCCTCAGTTTCTAGTGTTCCGATGTTCACATGACTATATTGGAGTTGTTGGTTTATGAAGAAAGCCACAAAGGTACTTTCGGGTGTGTAATCAACTGACATGACTAACCTTGTGAGATCTGATTGACTCCAAGGCCTGTGATCTTTAAAGCCTGGTTGTGGTGAATTCAAGACCAGCTTGGTTTACACAATGAGTTTAGGACAGATAGGACTTCATGGGGAGGCTCTATCTCATAAAAACAAAAAACCAAAAATCTAAAACTGAACTAACCAACCAACCAATCAGCTCCCATCTACAACTCCCCACCTTTCAGTTTTAGAATAGTTCCAAGAATAATCCAGGGAGCACTTGTGTATCCAGCTTTCTGACTACTAAAATCCTATCTGACTGTGGTCCAAAACTGTGAGATTGTCATCGATACATTGCTATTAACTCATCCCTGGACTTTACTCATTTTTCAACAGGGTTCCCACCTTTCTTACCTTGGGAACCAATTCAAGAGAGTCCATTTAACTTAGCAGGGCTTACCATTTTAACTGTTCCTGGTTTGTTTCATAGAACAGCTTCTACACCAATAAAACAGCATCAGACGTGAGTGACAGGGATTTTTAGGTTAAATCTCTTTCATTTAGAATAACTTTCAGATATGTGTTCTGGTACCTGATGTAAACACTTGGATTTGGTAACAACTTTCATGGCATCTTTTTAGTTCCCCTGCTTTTTTTTTAAAAAAATAAAAATTCCAAATAGTTACAGCAGAGTGAAAAATTACTTAGTAGTTTAAAGTCATTGATGTCCATTCTCCTTTCCATTGTCATCCTATACTGGGAACTTCTTTCTCTTTCTCTCCCTCTCTCTCTCTTTTTTTTTAAAAAAGAATATTTATTATGTATACAGAGTGTATGACTGCAGGCAGAAGAGGGCACCAGATCTCATTACAGATGGTTGTGAGCCACCATGTGGTTGCTGGGAATTGAACTCAGGACTTCTGGAAGAACAGTCAGTGCTCTTAACCTCTGAGCCATCTCTCCAGCCCCCAGGAATTCTTCCTTTAGTGTTCTTCTCTTGTTCACCATTGCTGTTGCCACCACTTTAGTCCATCTGGGAAAATATACTTTCATATTTGGAATACTAGAAAAAGCAAGATTTTCCATATGGTTAGACTCCTTTAGCTACAAACACTCTCCTATCGGGCTGATATTTAAAATTCATTAGTTTCATCATTCTATCCTTTTGCTCAGAAGTTGTCAGGCTCTGCTCTGTAATTCCAGCGGGGAGTCAAGCTGTAAAACACTACTGCATGCTTTCTCTGTCTTCTTTCTGCTCTTCTACACGAACAAACTTCTCATGGCTTCTCAACATGAACCTTTTCTCCTAATGAGTTCCATTCTTCAGCGTCCAACTGACATACCACACTGATACAAAGCTCAGTGTTATGCTAAAAACTGTATTTGGAGTATGTTTTGTTCCCTAGTTTCTGTGCTTTCTCATTTCAAGCTTTGTCCATAGTTTGAAGAATAGCCCAAGGCTTATCTGATGATTCCCTGGAGTCCATAAAGAGCATTTACTTCTAGTAATTCAGATGTCCAATGTTTATCCCACAATGCATTCAAGTGAAAAGAAGAGTCCACTTTGTGGTCTTAATTATGCTCCCTCATGTGTCTTCTCATTTTGTTATTACTACCACGAGACTGACTCCTTGTCAAGCTACACTCTTTGTACAGGCAAAGTCCTCTCCCCTTGCACTCCCTGGGTACAGGGAAACAATTGCAGAATTTCAAAAGACATTTCTATGTAACAAGAAAGAACAAAAGAAAATAAACACCAAATTTCAAGAAGCCACGAACAACCCAGTTTATATAATACAAGTAACATCCATCTTCAGGCGTCCCATCAGTCAGGGTTAGGTTCAGATGTGTTGGCTTCCAACTCAAAGAATAGTATAAAAGTCCATCCTTGTAAAGAAGACTATAGATCAATCAATAGAGAATCAAAACACTGGTTTTTCTTCTATATGACCCCTAGCAGAGGGGCTGTTAATCCTACCAGGTGAGAATAAGACCACTACCATGATTTTTGAGCCAAATTTGAATCAAATTTTATTAAATACTGGCCAGGTCCATGGATACTGGCCAGGTCCATTCCTGGGACCCCCAGAGTACAGCACTGAATTTCATCTGTCAGGGCCTTATAAAGGCAAAACTCACAAGGCTATATACTTCCTGACTTTGTCCAATCAAAGGCAAGCACACATCTTGACGTACTTCCTGCCCACACACCTCCTGCCTATGTATGATCAAGCACCTCCTGTGCCATTGGGGCAACCAAACTTGTTTACAGAAGTGAAAGCTCGGGTTTGTTATCTTACATTAACAGCAGCCCCCAGCATTCTAGGAAGTCACCGGTCCTCGGTCAGGTGATTATAGGTAAGAGGCATTTTTGTTTTATAGATCTCTTAAGCACGGTCATTTAAGCTTAACCTGTAACTTCAGCCACCACAGGGCAAAATCCCCAAGGTAACTTCAGGATATAATATGACTGCTATGGTTCCAGCTATCACATACACATTCCAGGACTGAAGAAGAGGCCAAAAAGCCTTAGTGACTGTAGGCATTTCCTGAACAACGTTCACTTCATTTGATTAGTCATACTTAGTATCAAGGGGGCATGCCAGTAAAGTTTGTAAGCAGAGTATATTGTTGCCCTGAAAAAGTGGGATTGTCTCCTAGAAATGACAAGGAAGCTACACACATTTTATAGTAACAATATGGCTGCCTAAATAAGACCCGAACAATGATGTCACCAGCAGACATGCTAGCATGGAAGGTGGGAATCTCATGGTGTCCTAACCCTACACAATGAACTATAAGCAATTATTGACTGCCGAGAGAGAGAGAGAGAGAGAGAGAGAGAGAGAGAGAGAGAGAGAGAGAGAGAGAGAGAGAGAGAGAGAGTTTGTGAGGAGGCCCCTAATTGGTTATTCAATACTCAGAGAGGGAAAATTAGTCTTTGCCAGGGATGAGCCCCCTAATTGGTTATTCAATACCGAGAGAGGGAAAATTTGTCTTTGCCAGGGATGAGGCCCCTAATTGGTTATTCAATACCAAGTGGTGAGCCCTGAAATCATATGGATATAAGCAATACCAAACAGACTCAGTAGGTTATATTCATGTACTTATGTATTCATATATATCTAACAATAATAATCAAAGGAAAAGAAGCTATGAATTTGAGAGGGAGTAAGGGGGAGCGTCAGAAGGAGGGGACATGGGAGGAAATGGAGGAGTGCAAGGGAAAGAGGGAAGTGATGTAACTGTTTTTAATTAATTAAAAAAGGGAAAAGTGGGATTCTGTTCAACAAGTATAAAGGGGAGAATGGGTACTGACTGGATATACAACTAGCCATTTCTGCTATCTCTGACCATGTCTACAGAAGCCTTCCTCAGTAGATGTCTCCAGCTCTAAAACTCTGGTTCAACCTAAAACACAAAGTGTTATCTATATTAGGTTAATCACTGTAGGAAGATCAATCCGAAATGTAGCTGACACCATTCCATGGGCTGGGGTCCCAACTGCATGTAAAAGAGAGAACTAGCTTAGTACCAGCATCCTTCACTCTTTGTGTTTTGAGGTTTTTTTTTCCCTTTCTTTTGCCAGTAGCTATGTGGCTGCATCACCTTAGAAACCACTACCTTGGTGGCTCCCTCTTTATATTGTGTGTTGTCTCGAAATAGGAAGGCCAAGTGTTTGCCTGGAATTGTCACAGCTGTTTTCAGTTACTGGCTTAGTACTCAGGCAGTGTCACTGGTGACTTTCTGTAGGTTGATTACTTGTTCTGTTGTGACGAAATACCGACTAAAGCAACCCAAGGAATGAGGGAAGAGTGTATTCTGACTTACAGTTCCACGGGGGTACAGTCAACCATAGCAGGAGATGTACGGCGGCTGGAGGAGGCAGTGGCTAGTCACACAGTGTCCACAGAAAGAAGAGAGTGAAGGATGCTGGTACTAAGCTAGTTCTCTCTTTTACATGCAGTTGGGACCCCAGCCCATGGAATGGTGTCAGCTACATTTCGGATTGATCTTCCTACAGTGATTAACCTAATATAGAGAACACTTGATAGACACACCCAGAGGCCTATTTCCATGGTAATTCTAGATCCTATCAAGTTAATAAGATTTACTATCACAGTGGGACTGGCCATTCAGTGCAGGGGGCTGTGGAACTGTCCTCCAGCATGGTATATTGTTCTGTTAGTGTTCTCTACAGCATCTTGTTGCTAACACCTTTCCACTTTGGGTCATGTGATGTGTTGTGGCCAATGAGACATTAGCAAGTGTCATGCCAGAGGCTTGAGAAGCACTTGTGAGCTCTAAGTGGCCTTACTAGAGTGGCGGCACCGCTCTGTAAGAAACCCAGGGTAACCGGATGGAGCAGCTGCCTGGCTGAGAGCTGGAACTGTTCAGTTGCTTGTCCTAGCAGCTTCCAGGCAGTTCAGTGAAGCTCTCTTTGACTTTAGCCATCTTAGCAATCTTAGAGGAGACTCCAGAAGAAATAGACCGCTGAACTTCTCTGCTGGAGTCAGGTAAATAGATATAATTGATTGTTGCTGTTTTAAGACGCTAAATGTTGAGGTGGTTTGTTATGCATAAAAAGAAAATGGAGACACCGTGGCTATTGCTCAGAGAAGCTATAGTTTGGACTAGGTTATGGGCTAGTCATATGTCTGAGTACAAACTATGGTTTGAAACACAGACAGTTGGCACTCTCTACCGCTGCTTCTGTACCTGTGGGTTCAACCAACTACAGATAAATATATGCAGGAAAATACTGCATCCAGGTTGAACGTGCGCATACTTTTTCCTTGTCATTATCTCCTAAACATTGCATCACAGCACTATTTGAATAGCATTTACATTTTCATATGCTACAAGTAATCAGGGGATGATCTAAAGTGTATAGTTGTGTGTGTCAGATGACAGTCTAAACCACTCTCTGTGGCGTTGGAGAAGTCCCAGAACCCTTCACTGTGGGCACAGAGGGACCATTGTACTCAACAGTCAGCGTTTGGTTTGGGTCACTCATCATTCATTTCTTCAATTTTTTTCTTTGTAACTACTTAGGGCAATCAATTATTTAATTACTGTATGGAATTCCTTTGGCTCCAGTGTTTGAACAGAAAGAGGAAGTTGACCTAATTCAGAACAATTAAAGGTCAGGGTCAGGACTCAGGTTCAGATTCTCCTTTCACTGAAGCTTCAGTGGTGCAGTCAGTTAGCATGTGGTGCTTACACAAAGTCTCTTTTCAGAATACAGACACTGGAGTTCAGAAGGATCTCAGGAGAATGGTTCCTTCCTTTTCTTTGATACCGGGCACACCCTCAAATCAGGGAGATCCTGAATTCAACATGCAGCAAATGGTCATGTAGAGCTGGGATGTGCCAACTGATGTGCCTGTCTTCAGAGTCATCTGTCTATGCTCAGCAAAATAAAAACAGATGTTCCTAAAGCAAGCAGCCACTTTCTGATTGGAACTAAGGCCCACTCCCCAGGAGGGAGTTCATATTCAGGACCATAAACCTGGTTGATAGTCGATGAGGTCATAGAGCCTAGTGAGGAGGCTACAGCTGTTGCTTTGTTAAATGGACATGTTGCGTCCATCAAATTGCCTTCTAAACAATTATGTTAATCCCATAGATGGATGGGATTGTCAGTTTTGGTAAGAGAAGTTTCTTTTTCCAGTTGGCAGAAGTAACTGCTGAGACCCACGTCTGGTCCTAAGAATAAATGGCAGTTGAATACTCAGCCTTGACTCTTCAAGGCCCAGGGAATATTTGGAAGAGAAGATGGAAACAGTACAAAGAGCCAAAGGATGGAGTAGACTGTTGTGCAGCTCTGTCTTTGGTGTTAAGTGGTCTCTGCACTCTTGACTTCACAGTGGCTGTGATGACCTGTACAAGATTAGGCCCTTCAACACCCCATCATAAAGTTGGGAGAGGCTTCGAGACTCCATCCTTCCTTGAGGATTTATGGGCAGTTAACAATAGGCAGGGGGAGTAAGAGACCTTTCTTTTTAGTGGTGTAGCTACCGGTAAGGTGCTCATGCTCTCTGATAAATAATTTCTACTGTACTTCTGTAATTAACCCTAATAAAACTCACAGGCTCATCAAAAAAAAAAAGACATGAAAATAGAAGGGGGATAAGTTGGCAAAAAAGGGGATTTGCACGAGTGGGAGGGGGACAAGAGAGGGTAAGTGGAGCATGGGGTGGTGGTGGTGTTGGTGGTGTTGGTGTTGGTGGTGGTGTTGGTGGTGGTGGTGGTGTTGGTGGTGGTGGTAGCAGTGGTGATGTGGTGGTACACCTTTGTTCCAGAAATACTCCCTATAAGTCCATAAAGGAGTTCAAGGAAGTCTTCACCAGGGCAGTTTCTAGTAGCAGAAAATTACTGCAGGTGTCAGTTGCAGGAGAATGGATGAGTAATCAGTGGCAGAATGTTATGTATTTTGTAAAGATGTAGATTTTACATTGAACATTAGTGTGAAACTAAGAAATACTACAGTATAATTTCCACATCAGAACGATGCATGCACAAGAAGCACACCCTCTCAAGAATATTGATTTATTTGTAACACATATTAAGCATATTTAAAAGGGGAAGGGATATGAAGAGATGCTGTGGGATGGTCTGTATGTCAAACATGTTGCTTATTGGTCAATAAATAAAACACTGATTGGTCAGTGGTTAGGCAGGAAGAAGTATAGGCGGGACAAGGAGGAGAGAATTCTGGGAAGGGGAAGGCTGAGGAGACACTGTCAGCCGCCACCATGACAAACAGCATGTGAAGATGCCGGTAAGCCACAAGCCATGTGGCAAGGTATAGATTTATAGAAATGGATTAATTTAAGATATAAGAACAGTTAGCAAGAAGCCTGCCATGGCCATACAGTTTGTAAGCAATATAAGTCTCTGTGTTTACTTGGTTGGGTCTGAGCGGCTGTGGGACTGGCGGGTGAGAGAGATTTGTCCTGACTGTGGGCCCAGCAGGAAAACTCTAGCTACAAAGAGAACATAGAGCAATGAAGGAAAGAAGTCAAAATAAGGCACGAACCTTGAACTGTGGAAATAGAGTATGCTGGTAATTGGGGGTGTGGTTGATTAAAAAATTTGTAGCTGAAATTCAAGAAGAACCCCAAAGAGTTCTCGAGGGCATGAATGGTTGGTGAACTATTTGGCTTTGGAGGTAATTTGTACACTTGCATTCACTTGATCCTGAGTAACTTCCCAAGCAGAGGATCATTTACATGTCAGACTTCAAGATAACTAATAGTGTGCAAAGCAACAGGATTCATGTTCAATTGAACAGAAAGCGTGACAACTGGGTGAAGCAATTCTCTCCACTAACTCGAGGGTGAAATTCGATGTCACAACATGATTACCAAAAATATGAGAGGGCAAATGTCAAGAATTTTCCTGATGTTTTCCTCATGGCATTCTCTTCTATTTTAGTTTCGTGTATCAGCTATCCATGTTTTAATCCCAAGTGGAATGGACTTGCTGGAAAGAAATAAAAAATCTGAGAATGTTTACACATTGTAGTAACAGATATTTTCCATATCATCCTTAATTCCTGGTCAGAGCATGATAAAAGATAGTGCATAGATGAAAAAATATTCTAACTTTTCTCATTAGCGAAGAGGAATCAAGAACTAAATCTGAATGATGAGGTGCTGGTAGCTCAATGCACTAAGACCACTTGGAGCTGATATTTAGGATCTTTGACCTCTTATGTCGTTTGCACTATCTGAAATCCAATAGGGCACCGTTGAAAACTATGATTTGGGAATTCTATGTAATTTGTGTTATATGAGCTAATTCTCTCCAAATTATCTTCTTTTCTTTAATTGCTTCATCGTTTCTTTCCAAAATCTTCTGTGTAGTTGTCTTTGCCTATAGCTGAAAATTTTTCTGTGTCCTGCCTGGCTGGTGGTTGGGACAAATCTCTCCCACTTGTGTCCCCCAAGTAAACACACAGAGGCTTATATTAATTAAACTGCTCGGCCATTAGCTCAGGCTTCTTACTGACTAGCTCTTACACTTAAACTCAGCCCATTTCTGTTAATTTATATGTCGCCACATGTTCTGTGGCTTTACCTGTGTGCCATTACATGTTGCTCCTTGGATGGTAGGCTGGCGACTCCTGACTCAGCCTTCCTCTTCCCAGAATTCTCCTTGTCTGCTTATCCCACCTATACATCCTGTCCTGGCTACTGGCCACTCAGCGTTTTATTAAACCAGTGTACAAAAGCATTATCCCACTGCATTTGCCTTCTTCAGACTTACCATTGTTAAAATGGAAATTTAAGTGGCTCCAAATTGTTCTTGAGTGGGGCAAGGTGCAGGATTGAAGAAAGAAAATTCCTATCCCTATGGAGTTTATATTTTATTGGCTTAATTCTGGTTAGTTTTGAGTATAAAATGTTTAATATTATGATACAATAGTATCAGAAAAATGATTTTTATAAGGTACTTTTGAAATTTGGTAAACTTTTGTCCTGATACTGGTAATCTGGACCCTAGGGTATTTGACTGTTGTGACATGTCTGCCTATAGCACAGGTTTAAATATAACTTGGGTCAAATTTTATCTCTAAACAAAAGAAAAGATATCTAGAATAATAGAGTAAAGCTATAGAATGCTAATGTTTTTGACATTCATTATTATTTATTTTTTAAGAATAATTTTTTATTTTTTGAAATTGTAGTATAATTATATCATTTCTTCTCTTTGCTTTCCTTCTTGCAACCTCTCCCATCTCTCCCCTTGCTCTCTCTCAAATTCATGGCCTCTTTTTCTTCAGTCATTTTTTACACACACACACACACACACACACACACACACACACACACACACCCTCCACTCAGTCTGTATAATGTTACTTGTATGTATGCAAATTGTTCCAGGGCTGATTACTTGGTATAGGCTAGCAAGTTGGAGGAATTTTCCCTGGGAAAGACTGTTTCTCCTACTCTCAGCATTCTTTAGTTATCTGGAGTTCTTAGTCTAGGGTTCTTTGCATTTTTATGGGCTGTGGTTTTCTGTGATGTTCTCCATCTGTTCCAAATAGAAGTTTCTTTGATGAGGGGTGAGGATTTCAATTGTCTGTGGGAATAAGGATAGATATTTAAAATGTAGTTAAAGATTATACTGGCTCAGTAAAGTGGCGATTGTAGGTTCTCTTCCAAGATCTGAGTTCTCTAGCCCCGGGTAGTTGGCTAAGTTTCCATTATCAGACGTGATTTTACTCTTGCTAAGTGGGCCTTAAATCCAACTAGAAAGCTGTTGGTTGCTGCCAAGATGAGTGCCACTATTGCATCCTTGGAGTTATTGTGCTATGCTGGTAGTTGTTGTGGTTCATACATGTCTTTATTTTTAAATAAATTTGTTTGGAGAATTTTCACCCATGAGTATTGTATTTACATCAATTCCAATACCTATCCAACTCCACCCATGTCCCCTCCCACTTCTTAAATTATTGACCTCATCTTCTTTAATTATTATTACACACACACACACACACACACACACACACACACACACTCACTCACTCACTCACACACTTTACTCAGCAGGTTTATTTAGTATTGCATATATATATAATCTGTTTTGGGTTGACCACTTGAGATTAGGTCACCTATCAGGGGTCTCATCTCTGGAGAAGACTGAGTATCCTTCTCTGAGAAGCCATTAATTGTTTATAGATCTTCACGTAGGGGTGGATCCATGTGAAATTCACACCATGCATATTGGCAATTTTTTTTTACATCCTTTAGATGTTTGAAAGGTGTATCTTTCATTGAACAAGAGCAAAAAGTTTGATGCCCTAAATTTTTATAGTTTGGGCATTTGGTACATTGAGATAGATACATTCTAATCTTTTCTCATTATTGTTACTTAAAAATTTAAATACATCCATTTATTTTATTTGTGTGTGTGTGGACTTATGTGCATGTGTGCACAGGAATGCCTTAGCAAGTGTGTATGTCAGTGGACAACTTGTGGGAGTTATTTTTCTCCCTCCACCTTGTGTGTACTGGGCATTGGAATCAGGTTGTCAGGCTTAGTAGCAAGTGTCTTTCTCCACTGAGATCTCTCATTATTTATGGTGATATCTATGATGTATGAAGTAAATCCTCCCAATACAATCTTGTTTGCATCTCATGCAGTTTTGCTTCCTGAACTCTTTCCCATCCTGAAAATCCTGGGCCTTGTACTTTTTTTCTCCTCCATGTTTATTGTTTCTCGGTCAGTCCCTGTTTTCTCTAGTTCTTTGAATTTCTGAGGAGTGTTGTATCAGTTACAGGAAGTTGCATGGCGGAGGAGCAAACGAGCTCCTATAGAAAGGATATTGAACAAAGCTCTTGTCAAGCTTACCAGGAAGTGTCTGGGGTGGGAATATCAAAGTGATATTGCCAAACGGTTCCATCCATTCTAAATTAGGCATTGTAGCAGTAGGCTATTTTAGATGCTACACAGAGGCTAGATATTTTAGAGTTCTGAACTGAGTTCTTCATCCTTCCACAATCACTGATTAAGGCAAGAAAATAAATTCATAACAAGAATGACAGTTTAATAATTTCCAAGTGTACATCAAGATTTAGTTTCTCCTTTTCCTCGATCTGACTTATATAAAATCAGAATAATATCTACATTTTAAAAGCAAGAAAATTGCTGTGTGTAGTGGTGCATGTATATGATCCCAGATCTTGGTAGGCAGAAGCCGGAGAATCAGGAATTCAAGGTCATCTTTTGCTACATAGAGAATTCGAGGTCAGCCTGGGTTACATGAGATCCTGTCTCAAGAAATGAGCAAACAAGCAAACAACCAAATGAGAAAACTGAAGGTTTACTTTGTTGGATGACAACGTACAGGTCTGTTTGTGAGGTTTCTAAGTGCATGCTCTTCCCATAGTACACTAACTACCCTGGAGACTGAATCCCAACCTATACCTAAATAAATAAATCAGTAGATAGCAATACAACTTAGTGTGATCACAGACCTGAGCAATGCTGTGGAACTCAGATGAAAGAACAAATATCTCTGAGGGCCAACTCTAAAGGCTTAAGGAGAAGAAGGCCCTTAGATAGCAAAACCCAAGAGAGGAGGCTATGCATGTGCCTAAAATTCCATTTTATATATTTATGTACTTTCTCAGATTCTTTTCCAAAGAACACAATATACAATATTCAGCTAAAAGAAAAAACAAACAAATCAAACCAAACAAAACCAAAAACCCCAACCAAATATAGTCAGTATTGCTATGCAAGAATTTAAAGCAAATATACTTTTCAGGTTTTTTTACATTTACATAGTGTGTGTGTGTGTGTGTGTGTGTGTGTGTATGTGTGTGTGTGTTGCGTGCCATGGAACATTTGTGGAGATCACAGGGCTGCTTATGAGAGACTATTGTCTCCTTCCACTATGTGTGTCCAAGGATATTGAACTGGGGCCATCAGGCTTGGTGGCAGGCACCTTTACATACATCTCCCTGGCCCATATACTTGTTTTTACTACGTTCGACAAGTTGTCTTTAAATTAACAACACTATATTGTTTGCATATTTTATGTCAATCCTCAGGCTGAGTCACAGATGGGCGATATGGGTTTCAGAAATGTTTCTACTGTCATTGTGCCTCAGAACATCTTCAGAGAAATGAAAACAATGTCGTAATACATGGAAGCTCTGTACTTTCGAGAGAAGCCCCCGAAGCCACATTTAATTATAGCTTCTAATTAAATTGAGTCATAAATTTAAACAAAAATACATACTATTATTTGTAATATTGGCAAAAAAAATCACAGATTTGTGTAATAGAAAGGGTCAAGTTAATAGAGTCCCCCTAAGGAAAGCTGAGACCCAGAGGCAAAATTTTAATTTAAGTTTTTTGTGTTCACTGACTTCTCTCTCACTTCTTGACTAGCTTCCTCTAAAACATCAGCTGTCCGTTAAAACATGAAACTCTCAGTTCTCATTCAACTACAGAAAGTTTCTTGGGTTGTGTCATGCCCTTTTATCTTTCCAGCCTCTAGGGGGAAGTGTGTTTTCAACAATTCTGCTCCAGGAGGTATGTTCTTGTGGGTTAAGGCTTCACTGTGGTGTTATCTAGTGTGACTTCGGATCAGCTGGACAGTCTGCAAGGACCCTCACTTTACAGGTGTTAGCCGGGGTTCTGAGGCAGGGGGATTGTAGAGAAAATGCCCCAGATATTTTTACTGCATTTCAAAATATCATGGCAGCTTCTCCGCGGGGTAGTCTTTCCTGGTGACAGCGGATAAACACGTGGACACAAACCACTCCACAGAACTAGAAACAAAATAGAGCTTGGATAGTGACGAAAACATCTCTGAATTCTAGAAAAGCCTATGAGTGTCTGTAATATCACATTTAACACTAATGTGTTTAGGCTTTCGACTGGCTAATCTTATTCCTTTGTTTTCTTTGACAACTGAAATTGATAATTGAATTCTGAATGTGAAAAACATGGCCCCCTCCCCCAAAGGAGCAATACTTAAAATCTGAGTTTAAGGCGATTTCTGTTTTTCCCTTTTCTTCCTTCCTTCCTTTCTCTCTTTCTTTCCTTCCTTCCTTCCTTTCTTGTTTTGTTTATAATTATGATTAAAATATTATAAAAGTTATATTATCAAGTGGTGTTATTTTCAGTTTTACTCTTCTGGAAAGCCTGAAAATTTATTTTTACACAAGTGGGTATATGTATGTGTGTGTGTGTGTGTGTGTGAGTGTATGAGTGAGTGTGTGTGTATGTATGTGTGGCTGTGTGTGTGAGTGTGTGTGTTACTAGGCATTGAATTTATCTCAGGCAAATTCCAGTGATCCATATCCCCTGTTCTCCCTCTCTCTCCCTCTCCCCCGGCTCTCTTTCTTTCTTTCTTTCTTTCTTTCTTTCTTTCTTTCTTTCTTTCTTTCTTTCTTTCTTTCTTTCTTTCTCCTTTATTTGGTGACAGGATCTTATAAAATGAAATTGCGCAGGTTGGTCTTGAATCACTCGGTGGCCCAGGCAGCCTTTGGATTTGATGCCTCCCGAGTAGCTGGAGTTTCAGGCCCGGGTCCCAGGTCCAGCTGTAAGTGTGATGATACAAAGAATGCCACTACAGTGGGAATCAGCTTGGTTACCAAACCTGTTTTACATAGCATTATAGGTGATTTTCCCAATAAAAAATATCCTCAGGGGACAAAGAGACATTTGAACATACCTCGCACACTCTTTGGGCCACGGTTCTTTAACTATAGAAGCAGAGATGTCTTTTCCGGCCTGAGACCGCAGAACTACCTGATAGTCACACATGATAGTTCCCGCCGGTGCCTAAAGAACTCTTTGAAGCAAACAAACCCTTACTTACTCAAACCCATAGGCTTGTCTTACTGTTTATAATCTCCTGCTTGTTTGCGTTTGAAGACTATTTATTTATTTATTATTTTCAAATCCCAGCTTCTGTTCATTTGGAATCTGCAAGGATGTGTTGAACACAAGGCCAGCAACATTGTGGCCCCCTCCCCGCTGTTTCTGGGTGGATCCACAGCTTCCTCTTGTCTGTGCTCTTTAGTAACAAGTTGGAAGCTGAGCGCTCCTACCCAAAGGCCACAGGGAGGCTATGGTCCTAGCCATAACGTAATCGCACTGCCCTGCTGTTGACCCAAGGGCGAGGCTGGGCAGCGCCTGAGATGCAAGAGGCACTCACACAGGGTGCCACTGAAATCCCAGACTCTTCTAGAGAGCCCACACCGTACCCTGCAGAATCATATCGCTGTTGGCTGGTGTTCTCCAGACACAGGGCATACCGGGTGGTAATAGGAAACCTCCGTCCCTCATGTCTCCTGGCAACCAGTTGGAATCCACTAAGACCCTTGGAATCCAGGATTTAACTGTTGTCTTTTTTTTCTTTCTTAAATAACTATGAGCCTATAAACAAATGTTTGCTCTCCCAAGAGTTCAGGAAGGATTTAATTGCTGTAAAGCGCTAAATGTCAGATTCCAAGGTGCGTGGATAACTCTTCAGTGTTAAATTTTACATAGAAGCCTCTTTTAGTACTCGTTAGCAGCTCTAATTAAATAAACAAAAGTTCACTCAGGATTTAGAAACTCCTACTTAACAGCGAAGGTTTAGGGACCATAGCGCAGAACTAAAATCTAAATGGCTCCGGGTACGCAAAGTTACCCGGAATTACATTTTCACTGCTAGAAAGGGCGTTGGAGGGAGGAAGTGCTGATGCCCGGAGTTGCCATGTCCCCAGACACCTCAATTTGTCATTTCATAGTCACAGATGAGAGCAAAGACACTTCGGGGAGGGAGGGGGGGGGGGTCGTGGAATTTAAAAAAAAAAAAAAAAAGCACCCGGGGCAGCGGGTGAAGAATCTCTAGCAAGTTTCTGCCGAAAGAGGGCGTACGTTTTAGCCTAACAGAATTCTTGCACACACCGACGTCCAGCTAAATGAAAGAACTTTTAAAAACATTTCACATTAACTTTAATTTGCGGGACTTCAGTGTCAGAACTACCTCGTGCAATACAGTCTGTTCCCACCGCAAGTGTCTTTGCTGCGTGACCACGAAAAGAGGGTGCACGTCCTTTTGGACCTGCGCAGCTGCGCGGTCCCGCGCGCCCGCCGCCGCGCCTCTGGTCTGGGACATCCCCACAAGCATTTCTACTCGGTCTGCATCGCTGTGGTAGTTGTGACCAGTGGGAAGATTGGGTCTCCCAGGCAGGACCTTTCTGGGCATCCTGGAACAGAAGCGGCTGGATCTCCCAGCACTGGGGTTGGAGCAGACTGCTGTTCGGTACTTAGGGATTCTCTGGGGAAGATTTTTTTTGAGGGTGGGGGACGACAGTCCCTTTTAGTTACCGGATTTAGCAAATAGAAACTTGGGGGGGATGCTTTTCAAGGTCTGTGACACTTCCTGGAATGGAATCATTTACCTATCATTGGAAGCAACAAGTTTCGCTTTTCTGGTCTTGGTGACCCTGCAGAGGGTCTGTGCCTTGAAACACGGCGACGGCTGCGGTCGCTGAGATTCTAGCGTGCCCCAGCAGCCCGGAGGGAGAGGACCCACGCCGGGTGGGGGAAAGACGGGTGCGGAAACCGCCCAGGCCAGATGGGCATACCAGGTCGGCAAATGAATCTTCCTGCACTGGGACCTTGTTCCTTGTTCCCCGACCTTGCTCCGGGGACCTGTAAGGTCAGGTGCGGGACAGGACTGGGTGCATCCAAACAGAACGAGGCCGGAGCAAGAAAAGAGGTGAGAGCGAGTGAGACCCATGGAATTTTGCACCGAAGCCACCAATTTGGAAACACCAACCCCCGTTTTTGCAGCGTGTGTGTATGCCTGTGTGTTTGTGCATGTGTGAGCGCGCATTTCTTTCCTTTCAAACGTCTATACATTTTTTTCTTTTTTAAAGCCGGAGGCTAGAGAGAGCAGAGCCGGCGAGAGGCGGGGACCTTAGAGTCGCGCTGCGCCGCGAGGGCTCCCGCGGGTGTAGACGTGGGCGGCTGCGGCTTTGAGCCAAAGCTGAGCACCGGCAAGGAGTGGGGCTTAGGGACCCGGCAAGCGCGAGTAGGCCAGGGGTGCGGGGAGGAGCCCTGATGTAAGAATGTTAATGAGAGGCTCCCCCAGCCCAGCCCCCCCCCCTCCCCACCCCCCCCCACCCCACCCGCTGCAGAGACAAGCCCGGCCTCGGCGCGCCATGTGTGGTAACGCGCTCCGCCGCTGCCACGCTATTTAAACACCGGCTATGGATCCAGGAACCCGCGCGAATCAATGGGATCAAACGCGAAGGAGGTGCACCGTCAATTACAAGCACCTGGACAAGTCTAACTTTTATTTTTTCTTTTACAAATAACGCCTTCAAACGCAACCTTAGCAACGCCCAAATAAGAAGCCACCTCTAAAGCCAAATAGCCTATGAGCAAAGGGAGGGAGAATATATATTTATAATAAGTCTATATGTATATTACAGACGCACAGGTTTACATTCGGTGAACTTTTTTTTCTTTTCTTTTTCTTTCTTTCTTTGCTTTTTTTTTTTTTTTTAAATTTGAAAACCCAGGGACACTGCAGAGGACTCTTCCTCTCTCTTTTGGCGCGTTACTCAAGGGGGTATTCTGTTTTGTTTTTGTTTTTGTTTTTTTTCCAGAGCGCCCAAGGGGGCGCAGGGACAGAGGCAAGAAGAGTAGGGAGGAAAGAGGCAGGGTGGGCGGGGGGCAGAGGGCGAGCGGGCGGCCAAGGCGAGGGCTTGCTGGCAACACGATGCGGTCCGTGCTGCTGCTCACTTTCTCGGCGTGCGTGCTGCTGGCCCGGGCGCTGCTGGCTGGCGGCGCGAGCGGTGGCGGTGGGGACACCGGGCCAGGCAGCGGGCGCCGCGAGAGAGAGGCGCTGGCGGCTCAAAAGATCGAGGTGCTTGTGCTGTTGCCCCGGGACGATTCGTACTTGTTCTCGCTGGCCCGGGTGAAGCCGGCCATCGAGTACGCTCTGCGGAGCGTGGAGGGCAACGGCACCGGGAGGAGGCTGCTGCCTCCGGGCACTCGCTTCCAGGTGGCCTACGAGGACTCGGACTGCGGCAACCGTGCGCTCTTCACCCTGGTGGACCGCGTGGCGGCGGCGCGCGGCGCCAAGCCGGACCTCATCCTGGGGCCGGTGTGCGAGTACGCGGCAGC
>CABHPR010153762.1:24878-35783 GCA_902168415.1 Peromyscus melanophrys | reverse complement strand
GGATCTGAGTTCCCATCACCCACAACCCACATCAGGCCACTCACAGTCGTTTGAGATTTCATCTCCAGGAGGATCTGACACCTGTACTCACATGTACACACACAAAAACCTAGTGTGTGTGTGTGTGTGTGTGTGTGTGTGTGTGTGTGTGTGTGTGTGTGTGTGTGTGTACACAACTGATTTTCACCCCTCTTTCTCACCTGCTCACCCATGTATCCTAATGCTTTCCTGTTTCCCCTCCAGCTCACTTTGCTTGCGACAATCCTTTTTCCCTGCCTAGCTCAGAAAAATCTTAGGGCTCCCTCTAGTGGACACTTGGCTCAGCAAAGAGAGGTAACCTGGCCTCTGGTCAGTCAGGAACATGTCAGCCGGCAGTGCCCAAGGCCACCAGGTTATAGACTTCCCTAGGTACATGTCAGCAAAATGGGGATCCACTGGAATCAAGGACCAACATCCATACACGTACCTCACACTCAGGTCAAACTTGAAAAATGGCCAATGCCCCTGACTCTGCCCCCAGGCTATGGAGCCAGCAAGGAAGGAAATAAGCCCCCTTTCCTCTGAGGACTGACAGGGACCTGACTATCTACAGGGCCCTGTATTCTCTATATCTATGGATGAGCCTGGATAACCCCAGATGTGGCAGGAAGTGAGACCGCTTTCCTTTTGTTCGATGCCAGTTTTTCAGCCCTGCCCACCTGTTCCGGTTTGACCTTTGACCTTCCAGTCTCCAATTATTCCTCACTGTCACTGATGGGAGACCTCAACCAGCCTGATTTATACCCCTTTGACCTGCATAATGGACAAATATTTCACACCTTCCTTTATGATCCTAGCTAGTTGTTCTATTTCCCTCCTGGGTGAGATGCCATGTCTAAACGTCAGCCCCGTTTGAGTGTCTTTGACAGTCTAGAGGCTCTTGTGGCATTCCAGACACCAAGTGACCTGTCCTAGAATGGCTCAGGACAGTATGGGGACCTCAAGGACCCTCCCTATGGTGTCTATGATAGATCTCTACTTCACCTGAGTTTCCCCTGAAGCATGAGGTACCACCAAAATCCATGGTAAGGCTAAATTTCCCAAGAAGGACCCAGATTCTGTGACCTCTGTAAAGCTTGTGACTTGCCACCAAAGAAACTACTGCCATCTGTGAACCGGGCAACCTCGGGTTGAGGTGTGAAATCTTACAGATCTGGTTTAGCACTACAGGATAATGTTGATTGTCCCCACAGAGGGATGCTATAGAGAGTCCTCGGAGTTAGAAACTGAGAGTGGGCTGGTGGGATACCTGCCCTGGACCATGTGCTTCCCGGTATCCAGAGGGATGCTGCCGTGGACAGATGACCCGAGGGGCTGCGGGCACGGGACTGAAAGGACAACCCTTCCAGCGGCATTTCAAATGTAACGGTTTGTATGTACCCTGAGCGCCCTCTTGTGGCCTCAGCGGGGCTGTGCCTACACTAGTCAGCGCTGCCCAGTTCCCCAGAGCTTGCTGAGCATCACAGGTTGTTGAGGTTAGTAGAACAAATGCAGCGACCCTGACGGAAATGAAGATATTCTAAAGAGACGCGCGCACGTGTGTCTTTCCATCTGACCATCAGACTTCAGAAACAATAGACTCCAGAGAAATGGAAGTTTCCCCAGGATCTCATGTTAGGAGAAGGAAAAGGCACCAGCCGGAGAGGGAACTTTGTTTCCGGGAAAGAGATTTCACAGAATTCTAACAACTCGTCAGGCCCCTTTATAGGATAAGACTGAAGCCACAAGCTTGACCAGGACTGCTCAAATGTGCACACCCTTGACCCTCTATGTAAACTTGCATCTCACTTCAGATGACGGGGGGAGGGGGGTCTCTGAAGCCCTTTGACCCTTCCCAGTGTGGTCACATTAAATAAATCTCCTTTTTCTGCTTTCCACTCTTCATTCGGCTATTTCAATTGGCATATTTTTTAAAACAGGCGGGCAAACCGGGTGGCTACTAAAAATGGGTGGGTGGCACCTCCAGAGAAGGTAGCTAACAAGGAGGACCCAAAGAGGGATGCATGGATTGCCCTGGGAAGGGGAAATAGAGGAGATCTTCATGAGCAAACTGAGATTGGGGGGCAGCAATGGAGGATAGGAGATGGGGGATGAGAACATAACGGAATGGAATATTCTGGCTGGAACAGTGATGGAATGGGAGAGCAATGAAAGAGACACCATGATAGAGGGAGACATGGGGATAGGGAGAAACCAGGTGCTAGGGAAGTTCCCAGGAATCCACAAGGGTGACCCCAGCTTAGACTACTAGCAATAGTGGAGAGGGTGCCTACACTGGCCTTCCCCAGTAATCATACCTTACCTTCTTGTAGGAGGAAATGGGGGGTGGGTTGGGGGGCAAGGCTGGAGGGGCAGGAGGAGGGAAGAGGGAGATCTGTGATTGGTAAGATCAACTGTCATCATAGAGCCTTCATCCAGTAACTGATAGAGCAGATGCAGAGATCCACAGCCAAACAGCAGGCCAAGCTCCAGGAGTCCAGTGGAAGAGAGAGAAGAGGGATTCTATGAGCAAAGGGCATCACAATCATGATGGGGAAACCTACAGAGACAACCAAATCAAACTAGTGGAGACTCATGAAATTTAGACCAACACCTGTGGAGCCTTGATTCTGCATAATCGAGACAGTTGTGTAGCTTAATCTGTTTAAGGGGCCCCCTGGCAGTAGGATCAGAATCCATCCCTGGTGCACGAGCTGGCTTTTTGGAGCCCACTACCTATGGTGAGACACCTCGCACAGCCTTGAGGCAGGGGGAGGACCTGCCTCTACTGAATGTACCAGGCTCTGCTAACTCCCCATGGGAGGCCTTACCTTCTTGTAGGAGGAAATAGGGGGTGGGTTGGGGGGCAAGGCTGGAGGGGCAGGAGGAGGGAAGAGGGAGATCTGTGATTGGTAAGATGAATAAAAAATTTCTTAATTAAAAAAAAGAGAAAATAAAAGAAAATGGGTGAGTGAACCTGGTGGCTTATTGAAAACGGGTGGGCAAATCTGGCAGCTTATTGAACATGGATGTACGAACCTGGCTTGGGGCACAGGCTACGACCCCAAATTCAGTATTACAAGGCTGCCCTGAAACTGGAGGCATACAGCTGACCTCGAAGGTTCCCCCAGTACAAATGTGCGGTCATTGTGAGTCACCCCTGGAAACATCTCTCCACTAGCCCGCATTCACACACTCACACCCACTGTGGCCCAGTCCGGCCCTGTGTGCCCAGAACAGCCTGTGGCAAACCTGGATCACATGGGCCTCTCTGTGAAGAGGGCTAAGACCAGTACCTTGGGCCACCTAGTGTGTCCCGGTACCACCTAGATAGTGCTAGGAAGAAGTAGCTCTCCAAAACGCCACCCCCTTCGTTCTCGGCAAGAGCCCAGGAACTAGTTTTGCCCCAGGGGTTCTGCGCCCTAGTTACTCGCGATTGGTTAGACAGTGCTCATCCTATGCAGTACAGAGCCAGCTATGTGTCTTCCAGGAATGACCCCCAGTGCGTCTTCCTGATCTTCCAGGAAGAGCTTCTCTACGCAGCTGCAGACATGACCCACTTGGCCTCCCTTCTATGTCCAAAGCCTATTCCCGGCTCACGCTTCTTGAACAGCAAGAAACATGGAGCTGAAGGCCAGAAGGTGGGGACCCTCCACACGAGACACCTCTTCCAATTTTGATTTCTGTGATGCACTTCCCCCAGGACAAGCTATCCATTTTCAGTGAGCAGCTGGTTTTACGATAATGAAAAGGCCCCACGTGGATCTGACTCAGCTATGATGCCTGTGCAGCAACGCCCAGTGGTCAAATATGGTACTACAATCCATGCTGGATATCATCATAGTTACTGTGCGTGCGTGCGTGTGCGTGTGCGTATGTGTGTGTGTGTGTACACCCCCAAGTGTCTGCAGGAGCATATGGAAGTCAGAGCCAACCTCAGCTGTCATTTCTCAGGTGCTTTCCACCTTGTTTTATAAAACAGAGTCTCTCTGTGTCCTAGAACTCACCAAGTAGACTAGGCTGGCTGAGCAGCGAGCAGCAAGGACCCACCTATCTCTACCTCCTCGACACTGGGATTAAAGTACCCACCATCTATGCTGGCTAATTTCCTGTCAGCTTAACACAAGCTTTAGTCATTTGAAAGGAGGGAACCTAAATTGAGAAGGTGCCTCCAGAAGATTGGGCAGTAGGGTATTGTCTTAATTCACGCTTGATAGGGGAGCGCCCAGCCCATTGTGGGTCCCATCCCTGGGGTGGCAGTCTTGGGTTCTATAAGGAAGCAGGCTGAGCAAGCCATGAGGAACAAAACAGTAAACAGCACTTCTCCACGGCCTCTGCATCAGCTCCTGACTCCAGGTTCCTGCCTAGTTTGAGTTCCTGCCTTGTAAATTCTTTCCTACCCAAGTTGCTTTTGGTCATAGTGTTTCGTTACAGCAAGAATAACCCTAATTAAAACACCATCACACACAGCTTTAAAAAAAAAGAAAAGAAAAGAAAAAGAAAACACGTGGGTTCTGGGACTTGAACCCGTGTTCTCATGATGGCACAGCCCTCTCTGCTGGTGAGCACATCCCCAGCCTTGTATCTCTGTTTTAACCTAAACCTTGTGTCAGTGCCCCGGAGGCCAGTTTTGGCTTTTGGTTTTTATAGTTTTGTTTTTTGTTTTTTGGTTCCGGGCGGGTGTGTCACTGGCCCTCTTTGTTCCTCTTCCCAGCGGGACCACATTGAATAAATCTCCATTCTCTGTTTATCACAGTTGAGTGTCTTTCACTGGCGTCTGGGGTAACACTAGAAGGCGCTGCTGCTGCTGCCACCTCCGCCGCCGCCGCCAGTCCCATTGCCGGAAGCTGGGAATTACAAACCGCCAAGTGCCGGGATCACTGCGCTGAAAGCCCAAGGTAGTCACCTCCAGCCTGAATGCTTGAAGTCACATTCAAGCCTGAATGCTTGAAGGCTTCTAAATCCTGGAGCAATCACTCACTCACTCACTCAGGGCTTGTCACTGTGAGATTCTGGGTCTGCTCGGGTAGAGCAGAAAGATCCTGGCCAGCGGATAGGTAAAGCCCACGCAGGACATTTAGCATCCAGAACCTCCCCTCTCACCCAGTACAGGGTCCTCCCCTTGAAAGGACCTCTTGGGATAGCCTTCCTCCACAGGTCCCACAGGTCAGCAGGGTGAGGTTCTTTTGGTTTGACAGCTCGGAGGTTTGTTCCTGGACCCATTTCAAGGGTCAGGGGGTATAGAGTGTTTTACCCTGTATCCCAGAGTGTGTGGGGTGGGGGGTGGGGGGGTGGCTTGGAGCTAAAGCACATGAGACAGTTCCTCAAACGATCTAAATATCTCCCTGTGGGTGTCTGTGTCTCTATGTGTCTATGTGGACGACTGTGTGCGTTTCTGTTTCTATGTGTCTGTGTGTATCTCTGTATCTGTGTGTGTGTAGTGTTTAAGTCTCTGTGTGGCACATTTGTGCCACTTGTCTATGTCTTTATGTGTGTCTCTGTGTTGGTATCTAATTGCCTTTGTGTGTATACGCCTATATATCTCTGTGTCTAGTGTCTGCATATGTCTATGATCTTGCTTCTGTGTGTCTCTGTGTATGTGTCTCTGTGTATGTGTGTCTCTGTGCATGTGTCTCTGTGTATGTGTGTCTCTGATATGTCTCTATGTCTCTGTCTCTATTTGTCTGTCTTTATGTGTCTCAGTACGTGTGTGTGTGTGTATGTGTTTGTGTGTGCGTGTGTGTGTGTGTGTGTGTCTATGGTTCTAGGATCTCTATGTGTCTCCATGCTTCTATTTCTCTGTGTCTGTGTCTTTGTGTATATGTGTCTGTATATGTCTTAGTATGTGTTTATGTGTCTGTATATCTCAGTATATGTATCTATGTGTCTATATGTGTCTCAGTATCTGTGTTTCTGTGTGTTTGTTTCTGGTGTCTGTATGTGTCTCTGTATATCTCTGTGTATCCATTCCTCTCACAGGACAGTCAGAACCCAGGGCCTGTACACACAGTCCACACCCATATCTATCCTTTTGGAGACACAGGGCAGTCAGTGTCCCGGAAAATAAGTCCCACAAGGGTCTCTGACTCACAGAGCCACTTCCTCATGCCCACCCACCCCCACAGTGGTCAGCACAGGCGCCACAATGCACAGCCACAGTGTGACTCACCCACCTGGTAATCTCTAGTTGGTGGTTTCCTGGGAAGCACAGTTGAAGACATGGGAAGAAGCCCTGAAGAACGGGGCTCCCTTACCTGGGACTAAAGTGGATGGGAAACTCCAAGCCCTTTTCACCTCAAGCCAAGACTAGCCAGTAGGATCTGAGAGAGAGACTGGGACACCATGAGAGCAGTGAGCCCCAGCCAGCCACCCAGCATTACGCTGTTAGATAGCATGTCACCAACGCCTTGGCCAGAGTCGGCTAACTTCTCAGGGACTGTGCTTACATTGGAATATCCCTGCCCATCTAACCCTCTCCATCCTCCCCTGAGTTTGTACTATTTTTACTGGACCCTCTTGAAGCATTCTGGCAGCTACCCCTTGTCCCAGTGAGTGGCTTCTCCATTTCAGGTTTTTGTGGGCTTTGTGTTGTTTTAATGTTCTCTTTAAGGTAATTTGTTGTAGTCAGACGGTTTTTCCAATCCCGCCCAGCTCTGCGGTCCCTCGGCTGCTTATAAAATAATCACTCAGAGGCTTAATATTAATTATCAACTGTATGGCCTATGGCTGGCTTCTTGCTAACTGTCTCTTATAACTTAATCTATTTCTATTCATCTATAAGTTGCCACATGGCTGTGGCTTACCGGTACTTTCACATCTTGCTTCTCCTGACGGTGGCTGGCATCTCTTCTCCTCTTTTCTCCTCCCAATATCTCCCTTGGATTTTCCCGCCTGGCTCCATCCTGCCCTGCCATAGGCCAATGCAGCTTATTTATTAACCAATGGGAACAACATATATTCACAGCATACAGAAAGACATCCCTCAGCAGTTTGTTGTATTGCTTTGTTTTGTTTTGAGACGGGTAACATATATCCCAGGCTGGCCTTGTGAGAATTTTCTACCTTCAGGGACAGGGGGCGCTTAGCAATATATACTCTCCTAATAAGGTCCCAATGACAAGCCAGAGTTTACTCTGAGGAACCAGTGAGTTTATTAGGCTTGTTTACAGATTGTGGGTGAAGAGATATGAACAGGTACGTGAATGACCTTGAAGGAGCCTCCCTGGAAAGTCTACACCCAGTGAGGACGATGGCTTTATGAGCTGAGTGTTATCAGACCCACCAGGTCATAAAGTAGGATGTGCACAGCAGCAATCTATTATCAAATGGAAGTGGTATATCTGCAATCGGTCCCAAGCAGGTCCTGAAGGCACAGACAAGCTACATAGCTTATAGTTCTAATTCCATTACAATGCCATGCTGGCAAGCACACACCTATAGCCTCATGGGGTGTTCCTTATGATTGGTTGACTGAAGAAGAGAAGACTAGGGCCTGGTTTACTGATGGTTCTGCATGTTATGTAGGCACCACCCAGAGGTGGACAGCTGCAACATTACAACCCCTTTCTGGGATAACCCTGAAAAACACTGGCAAAGGGAAATTTTCATAGTGGGCAGAACTTTGGGCAGTACACATGATCATACAGGGTTTTTTTTTTTGAAGGAGAAATGGTCATGTGTACAATTGTTCACTGATTCATGGGCTGTAGCCAATAGATGGATGGTCAGGGACTTAGGAAAAGCATGACTGGAAAGTTAGTGAGAAAGACATCTGGGGAAGAAGTATGTGGATAGATCACTGCAAATTGGCAAGGAATGTGAAGATACTTGTGTCCCATGTAAATGCTCATCAAAAGGTGACTTCAGCTGAGGAGGAGTTCAATAATCAAGTAGATAGGATGACCTATTCTGTGGACAGTCAGCCTCTTTCCCCAGCCATGCCTATCATTAACCAATGGGCCCATGAACAAAGTGGCCATGGTGGCAGAGATGGGGGTTATGCATGGGCTCAGCAACATGGACTTCCACTCACAAGCTGACCTGTCTACAGCTGCTGCTGAGTCCCAGATCTTCCAACAGCAGAGACCAACACTGAGCCCCAGATATGGCACCCAGGGTGACCAGCCAGCAACCTGGTGGCCGGATGACTACATTGGACTACTTCCTCTATGGAAAGAACAACACTTTGTCCTTACTGGAGTAAATACTTATTCTGGTTATGAATTTGCCTCTCCTACATGTAATGTTTCTGCCAAATGCCTGGTCCACCAACGTGGTATTCCACACAGTATTATTTCTGACCAAGGAACTCACTTCACAGCCAGAGAAGTGTGGCAGTGGGCCCACAATCATGGAATCCACTGATCTTACCATGTTTCTCACCATCCTGAAGCAGCTGGCCTGATAGAGAGATGAAATGGCCTTTTGAAGACACAGTTACAGTGCCAATTAGGTGGCAGCAGCCTGGAGGGCTGGGACAGAGTTCTCCATAAGGCAGGAGATGCTTTGAATCAGTATCCAACATATGGTACAGTTTCTCCTATAGCCAGGATCCATGGGTCCAGGAATCAAGGGATGGAAAGGGGCATTAGCGATTCCACTCACTATCACCCCTAGTGACCCACTAGGAAAGTTTTTGCTTCCTATTCCTGAAACCCTAAGTTCTGTTGGCCTAGAAGTTTTGGTTCCAGAGTGGGGAGTTCTCTTGCCAGGAGCCACAACAAACGTTCTGTTGACCTAGAAGCTCAGACCTAGCCCTGGTCAGTTTGGGCTTCTAATGCCCTTAAATCAACAAGCTAGCAGAAGAATCACAGTGTTAGGAGGGGTGATTGATCCAGATTACCCTGGGGAAATTGAATTGCTTCTCCACAGTGGAGGTAAGAAAGATTATGTCTGGGATGCAGGAGACCCTTTAGTGCATCTCTTGGTGCTACCATGTCCTGTGATTAAAGTCAATAGGCAACTACAACAGCCTAATTCAGGCAGGATGCCAAAGGGAACAGACCCATCAGGTTTGAAAGTATGGGTCATCCCTCCAGGAAAAGAGCCAAGACCCACTGAAGTGCTTGCAGAAGGTGGATGAAATACAGAATGGGTAGTAGAGGAAGGTAATTATAAATACCAGCTAAGGCCACATGACCAGTTGCAGAAATGAGGATTATAATTGGCACAAGTGCTTCTGTTGTGTTTTGTTAAGAAGAATGCATTTGTATAGATATTTGTGTTTTCTTTCCATTTCTTTAGCGTGTGTTGTAACGTCAACTAAGAGAATATCAATGGTTATCGTATGTAAGTTTGAGATACTAAAAGGATGCCCCCCAAGGGACATTGACACCTGTTCTAAATTTATAATGTATTTGGGGTTGTACGAGGTACAGTTATATCATATTAGGCATAATCATGATCTGGTTAAATGCATTTGCAATTTTATGTTGGATAGTTATATTATGTTTAGGCATTACTATGACCTGGTTACTGTGTTCATTTGGAAATTAATCATGACACAAGAGCTATGATTGTGTGTCAAGTTAACAAGGTGTGGGCTTGTGATAGCTATTCTTGGTTGTCAATTTAATGAGAAGAATAGCCATCACAGCCCTGTGTTGCTAGAGTTTTCCTGCCTGGCCCACAGTCAGGACAAATCTCTGTCACCCGCCAGTCCCACAGCCGCTCAGACCCAACCAAGTAAACACAGAGACTTATATTGCTTACAAACTGTATGGCCATGGCAGGCTTCTTGCTAACTGTTCTTACATCTTAAATTAATCCATTTCTATAATTCTGTACCTTGCCACGTGGCTCGTGGCTTACCGGCATCTTCACATGCTGTTTGTCATGGTGGCAGCTGGCAGTGTCTCCTCAGCCTTCCACTTCCCAGAATTCTCTCCTCCTTGTCCTGCCTATACTTCTTCCTGCCTGACCACTGGCCAATCAGTGTTTTATTTATTGACCAATAAGCAACATGTTTGACATACAGACCATCCCACAGCACTTCCCCTTTTCTTTTTTTTCAAAAAGGAAGGTTTTAACATTAACATAATAAAATTACATATAATTTGGGAATTTGGGCGTAGCTTCTCTTACTACTTCCTGCTGGAGGGGGGCGCTGTATCTTATGGGGACACAAAGAAAATTTTAGGATTATGGAGTAGTCCATGAGGCTGTATTGTCTGAGCCAGTTGCCTTCAAACCATTCTGGATGTTGGATCATCTGGGCCATGGTGTCATCGGAGACCTTTCAGGGGGTCTTGGCTGGTCAAACCTGATGTATCTTAATCTGGAATAAATCCATAGCCTCTGGCTTTCTGTGGAAACAAAAGCAGAGCTTCCTTTCCAAAGCAACATATCCTTACATCCAAAATTTGAAGTCAAGGTACCTTTAAAATATACATTTTGGCATAACTCAACAGCTTTTGCAATCAAATGTTTTTCTTCAGTTACAAATATCAAAGAGCACATAATCCAGATTCTCTATGTGGTAACCATCTTTATGTGGCTTATTTTTTATATTACCTTGAGCCTATTGCTTTAAACTGCAGCATTCTAAGACTGAAATGGCACTATGGCTGCTGGCTCCGCCCACCTCAGCTTCCCAACATGGCGGTGATACTTTTACCACCAGCTCTGGGAGCCTTCGTGGGTCTATGCTTCTATCAAAGCAGTGTTTAGCCCAGAAACCTCTTTTTTTTTTTTTGTTTTTGTTTTGTACTAGCAAAGGCCTCATTCCCGCCATACTGCAGGTCGAGCGTGCACGCCAGGAACCCGCCATAGTAGCTCAAACATGCAGGCTGCCGCTAACTTGAGAGAGACAACTAGGAACTGTTTTTAGCTCCGTTTTAGTATCTTTTTTCTCAGATTTTAGGTGGAAACTCTTGCCAACACTTTGGG
>CABHPR010153762.1:10409-24868 GCA_902168415.1 Peromyscus melanophrys | reverse complement strand
ATTGACCAATAAGCAACATGTTTGACATACAGACCATCCCACAGCAGCCCTGTTCCCCTAGTCTTCTCCACCTCTGTCCTCTAGACCTTCCCAGAGAACCCCCGAGGCCACATGCCAGTAGGGCAGAATTGCATTAAGCTGGCCCCGGGTGAGGGTCTCATGACAC
Source organism: Peromyscus melanophrys (assembly GCA_902168415.1). NCBI lineage: Eukaryota > Metazoa > Chordata > Mammalia > Rodentia > Cricetidae > Peromyscus > Peromyscus melanophrys. The sequence continues at coordinate 24,702 of CABHPR010153762.1, read as the reverse complement.
ACACATACACATCATCCCATGGCTTCCCTTCTCACGAAAACAGAACAGTCATCAGTGTGGGCAAAGGTTTCCATAACAAGGCTCAGGATGTTCTTCCCTGTGGTGTGCAAGAACACAAGCCAGCAGGTCCAGGGGGAGACAGCAAGCTGCTGCCCCAGGGCTCCAGTGCAAGCCCCATGCTTCTACAGCACAGGCTCCCAAGATGGCCTTGGCTTTGAACTGGTTCTTGTAGGCTTTTATATGCAGAATAAATGTTTAGTCCTAGGCTTGAAGTTTGCACAACTAATTGCCTAAGTGTCCTCAAGGCCAGATGTGGGGCTTCCTTGTCATCCTTGTATCAAAAAGGAAGAGCAGGGCAGGAATGTGGCTCAGGTGATAAAGTGCTGGCCTGACATGCGTGATGAAGCCCTGGGCTCCATCCCCAGCACCAAGCATGGTAGTCTAGACCTACAATACTGACTCCGAAGAGGCAGAAGCAGGAGGATCAGGAGGATCCAGAGTTCAAAGTCATCCTCCCCTACCTAGCAAGTTCGAGGCCAGCCTGGGCTACATGAGACCTTATCTCAAAAGGATAAATAAATAAATTATTAAAGCAGGCAGTGGGGCAGCAGAATGGAGAGGGATGTGTGGCGCTTCACAACAGATACGTTTCTCTGTCTAACAGATGTGGTGGAGGGGGCAGTGCATGAGAGAGAGAGAGAGAGAGAGAGAGAGAGAGAGAGAGAGAGAGAGAGCCTGCCTGTCAGAGTTTTTAATGTGTCAGAGTGTCATGAGCATGCATGTGCCTATGCTTCTGTGTGTGATGACTGAGCTGTTAATATTGAGATGAAGACATGTCAGAGATAAGAATGTACCACCCCAGCTAGTAGGTTTCTCCCCAAGAGTGTACAGAGACCCTCCATAGTCAGTGGGAGTCGTGTGCTGAGAGTGTGAGCTGGTGCAGATAGAAGCAGCCTCAGCTGAGATGTCCCTCAGGGGAGACACGGGTGCTTTTCTGAACACTCCTACTCTGGAGACAGATTCTGCTGTCGCCAGTTCTAGTGGGGTTCTGACACAGGCATGGAGGCGCCTTGTTCTGTCTCATCCCAAGCTCCAGAGGGTTCAAGTACTCACCAGTAACCACAGCAGGACCTCAGTGACTATCCCTCCTCCTCACCCTCAAGGGGCCCTTCTGCCCTCCCAGGATGGTCCAGGCCAGCCACTCCCTCAGGGTCTGGCTGTCATGTCAGGTGAAAGTTCCCATTCACAGGCACTAGGCCATTCATCCTTCCGTTTATTCGTGGTGTTGGAGAGGTTCCCTGATGACTAGCCAGACTCACACTGAAGCCCAGCTGCTCTGTTGCCAAGCAAGAGATCTGAATCTCCCCTCCCCTCCCCACTGTCCCTCCTTCCCCAGATAAGGCAGTGATGAAAACCTGCCACACTCCGTTCGTGTTCAGTCATGAGCCCCTAGGCTGGGCATGAGCCCCTGGATTAGGCCTGAGCCCCTGGGCTAGGCATGAGCTCCTAAACTGGGCAGAAGCCCCTGGGCTGGGCATCATGCCATTCTCCACTCAGAACTCCTAAAGAGAACTAGCTGAGAGAAGGAATTGTCTAAGGTTGGTCTTGGCCCACAGCCCAATTCAGGTCAATTACTCAGTTCTTAATTGAGTCACCCTCTGTCCTGACTTCCTTTCTGCTGCTGTGATAAAACACTGTGACCAAAAGCAAGTTCAGGGAGGAAAGGGTTTATTTCATCTTAAACTTCCAGGTTACAGTCCTTCAGTTGAAGGAAGTCTGGGCAGGAACTCAGTGCAGGAACCTGAAGAAGAGCCTGCTTGCTACTCTGCCCTGCACTACCTCTGACCAGGGGCTCTCTCACAGCCAAGGAAGTAGAGCAGGAATCATGGAGGAGGCTGCTTGAGAGCTAAGTCTCTGGCTCACTCCCACACTCATGTTCAATTAGCTTTTTTGTATAGCCCAGGCTCATCTGCCTAGGGACAGCGCCTCCCACAGTGGGCTGGGCCCCTCTCCCTCAATTAATAATCAAGATATTCCCCCATAGGCATACCCGCAGACCAATTCAGTCTAGGTAATTCCTCAACAGGGGCTTTCCTCTCAAACTACCCTAGGCTATATCAAGTTGACAATTAAAGCTAACTAGGACAACTCTAAAGTGCCTGCTCCATCCTAGATGAGGCAGGAGGCTGGATATGCCCCTAATGAACTGTTTACTATTAATGTCTTCTACCTGCCAAGCCGCTCGTGGAATTAAACCCTGCGCTCAAATGTGGCATGGAGAGGTGAGCTCTCTTAGCCAGCAGGATGCTGGAGATCCAATTAAGTTGTGCATTTTAATTCTCTTGCCTGCTGCTTACTGCTGGTGGGGGGAGGGGGAAACGCACAGCATTCTACAGTTTATCTCTGGAGCACAGAGGCCAGAGTGTGCACACTGCTGGCAAACAGAGGAGCCATGCCAGGGTGGAGGCAGAAGGCATGACATTAAAAATGAGCATCTCTAAGGCCGCGATTTTGAAAAACAGTGACAGAAATTTCTGGAATAGGGAGATTCACTTGGGGAAAAAAAAAAAAAAAAAGAAAGATTGATTGCGTTGAAGGTCCTATTACAAGCAGACCCAGGTCAAGAAAGGTCTCTGGTCACCTGCTCTGGTCAGAGCTGGGATCCTGTGGTTCAAGAGACCAGTCCTGGCTGGTCATCCCAGCAGGTCAGCCAGGAGAGCAGCCAGGATCTTGGGAATTCGAATGTTCTCGGGCCTCCTGCTTTAATTAGCTTTGTTTGCCTGATGGGAGCGAGGGTCAGTATGCAGGCTATGTGGCCCTGGGCACAGGTATAGAGTTTGCCAAAAAACCCAAGAGGGGACACACGTGCTCAGCTCAGGAAGGACTGCTGACAAGCAGGAGAGGGCTCTAGGCCCTCATCCAGCTGAGGAGGAGACTCCCCACGGAGGGAGCTGTGGGTAGAGACAATCTCCCAGCTGTGTCCTCTCAAATGGACTTGGGGACATGGATGGCAGACTTGTTAGAAGAGGGAGCAGGAGGGGAGAGGAGCAGGAAAGGAGGGAGGAGAGGGAAGGAGAGGGGAGGGGAGAGACAGGGACACAGAGAGATAGAGACATTAAGACAGAGAAACAAAGAAGCATAGAAACAGAGAAAGAAACAGCAGAGAGACAGACAGACAGAGAAGGTTCAGACAAAGTTCCCAAGGCAGCCCCGATTCTACTTTGGGCGTCTTCAGGCTGACCCTGCTATCAGCCTCTGTAAGCTGTGCTCAACAAACTGCTGTTCCTCTGGCTTTCAGGAGGCCAGGTCCCCTTCTTCTTTCTGATCCCCCTTCATGGGCAGGAAGACCTCTCCTGGATAGCCGATGGTCTCTTTCAGGAGAAAGGCAGTGTGGGTTGCTGAGGTTGCTCTCTGTTCCTGTCTTCAAGGCCTCTAGGATGCAAGTGGGCTCTAGAAGCTGCCTGTGCTGCCTAGTTATGTCCACTTGACACAAGCTAGAGTCATCAGAGGGGAGGGAACCTCAGTTGAGAAAATGCCTCCATAAGATCCGGCTGTAGGCAAGCCTGTAGGACATTTTCTTAATTAGTGATTGATGGGGTAAGAGTCCAGCCCATTGTGGGTGGGGACACTCCTGGGCTGTTGGTCCTGGGTTCTATAAGAAACCAGGCTGAGGAAGCCATGGCGAGCAATTCAGTAAGCAGCACTCCCCCATGGCCTATGCATCAGCGTCTGCCTCCAGGTTCCTGTCCTGTTTGAGTTTCTGTCTAAACTTCCTTCAGTGATTAACTACAATGTATAAGACAAAATCTTTTCTCCCCAAGTTGCTTTTGGTCATGGTGTTTCATCACAGCAACAGAAACCCTAACTTGGGTACTGCCCATGTCCCAGACCCTCAGTTGAATCCCAGAACCGCCAAGTCCACCTTGGATTCCCCATGTATGCAGGACAGCATCACAGGCTAGACCTTCTAAAATTTCTCAACATTCCTAACGCTGTGACCCTTTAATACAGTTCCTCATATTGTGCTGACCCCCAACCATAAAATTATTTCATCGCTACTTCATAACTGTAATTTTGCTACTGTAATGAATCATAATGTAAACTATCTGATATGCAAGAAATCTGATATGTGAACTTATGGAGTCGTGACCCACAGATTGAGAACCACTGTTCTAAAACTTGAAGCCCATAGCCTCTGAGGAGAACACAGGAGTGCTACCTCTGCTTTGGCCTCAGTAACGCTGTTGGCTCTCTTGGCCAACTCTAATAGAATATAGATTTGGCATAGAACAAAATGCCAACTCTAACCCAAGCCACTGGAATGAGAAATGCCTGAGAAGCCCCAGACTAACCTGGGAGAGAGTTACCCCGGTATCTGCCGGTAGGGGAGGCTCCTTCACAGCCCAGAATGTTGGCCTTCTGTGAAGCAGAGAGATGGAGAGGCAGACAGGGCTCTGCTAGCCTTCCTCAGACCTGTTGCACAGGCACAGCAGAAGGGGAGGCTGGTCGACTGGACCATACCTGGTCATCTAAAACCCTAGGTAGCAAAGGGTAACATTCATTTTGTGTTTGTGTATGTTCGTGTGTGAATATGTGTGTGTGTGTGTGTTTGTGTGTGAGTGTGTGTGTGTGTATCTATCTCTGTGTGTGTGTGTGTGTGTGTGTGTGTGTGTGTGTGTGTGTGTGTGAGTGTGTGTGTGTGTGTGTGTCCAGGCCCTGTGTGTGAGCATGTGAGGACGGAGGGTGGATAGTCTGAACGTTCTCTTTTCTCCTTCCCCCTTCAGAAGCTCCCACTCTGGTGACCACAACTTCCTGCTTCTAGTTCCTGTCCTTCGGCCAGAGGTCTGTGCTTATACCCAGAGGTGTTTGTCTCTTGCCACAAGGCTCAAGCTGTATCCAGTCAGTCCTTGCATTTAAAAAAAAAAAAAGCCACAAAGCCCTAGCATTTACCCTATGCTGCTGCCCCGCCCCAGGGCCCCAGTCCCATAGCTCTTAGCTCCCCACCACCCCAGCAGCTCTATTTTGCATTGTGCACAGGTTTCTCCCTTGTTTTCTATCAGGGAGCGTGACAGGATCTTTCAAAACCTTTCCCGGGAAGCAAAACCAACAATTGCCCGTCCCGTTTTAGAACTGCCCTGGGTATGACCCTCACACCCTTTGAGTCACATTTAGGGAAAGCGCGTGGTTCTGAAGGTCAAATGGCTTCCTAGCAGAGAACTTGAGAAACAAATGTTTGTCTTCCACTGGACAGACAGCAGTGCAACCAAGAAGAGCCTAGAAAGACATGGGGCTCAGCTACGAGGGGTGGGACTGTCTGCTAGAAGGGAGAGGGGAAACAGGGAAAATGGAGGGCGAGGAGAGAGGGAGAGAAGGAGAGAGAGCCAAGGGCCTTTTCAGTCCCTGCAAAAATGTCAAGTGCCATTACACCTGGGTCCTGGCCACCCGCTAGGTTCTTCATGCCTCCTGATCTTCTCTGGGGTTTGTAGTGGGACAGACATGAGCACCTCACACCCCTGTGGAGAACCCAGCCCTTCCCTGCCCAGTCCTGGTCTGCACCAGAACTACATTCCCATCCTCTCAGCCATGCCTGGGGGCTGAGATGCCCATGAAACAGCAAGAAAGAATTTTCCTGTGGCCTCTGGGATCAAGAGGGAGTCCCTAGTGGGGTAAACACAAGCGGCAAAATCACCCCTCCTATTCCATTTCCTCATTCTTCGTTGTTGCCTATATAATCCAGACTGCCTGTACCCATCTCCTCTTTCAATTATTCTTAATAAGGCAGAGCTAGGGTTTTGTTGTTATTGTTGTTGTTTGTTTGTTTGTTTGATGTGTGTGTGTGTGTGTGTGTGTGTGTGTGTAAAGTGCTGGCTGGGCAAGCATGAGGTCTGAGTTCAGATCTCCAACACCCATGTAAAATCCTGGCATGGCAGCATGTGTCTGTAACCCCAGGGTTGGGAGAAGTTGGGGAGAGACAGGAGGATCCCTGGGGCTCACCGGCCCGATAGTCTAACCCAAACAGTAAACTCCAGGTCCAATGAAAGATTCTATCTCTAATTACAAGATATAATATAACAGAGGAAGATAACCAATGTAGACCTGTGGCCTCTACATGTGCACAACACACACACACACACACACACACACACACACACACACACACACACGAGAGAGAGAGAGAGAGAGAGAGAGAGAGAGAGAGAGAGAGAGAGAGAGAGAGAGAGCCTAATAGGAGGGTGAGAGCTGCCCAGGAACTCAGTATAGACACTTACAGAGCCAAGAGAATATGGGGAGTGGAGAGGTAGGGCGTGCAGCCGATGAGGAGGACCAGAACTAAGAGCTAGGGGAGCCCAGAATACAACAGTGTCCCAGAGACAGTAACAGAACTGGTGGGCAGGTCCCCTCCCCACCTTACACAGAATCAACCACTCGGGTTCCACCGGCATGGGCTCCCAGCTCCATCTCCATAAACAATCATGCAAGGTGTGATAAACGCCATCTGTCACTCATGAAGTGTGATGCTGTCTTTCTTCAAAGCCGTAAGCAGCCCTGGGGCTGAGCTGAGGAATGGCTTATAAAACCCTGGATAACGACCTTTCAGCATAAATGCGACTGTGGACAGCTGTTTGCAGAGGAGGTGTGAAGTCACTCTGTGCCCAGACTTCACTGTGTTCACAATTTACTGTGTCTGCAGAGGCTGCCAGGTCACAGCACTGATGCATCTATGGAGAACTCCTATATTCACACTACCTTAGCACTTTTGTGAACACAGACTGGAACCACGAACTCCAGAGATAGTGCCCCTCACCTGACAGGGTCTGCTCTGTCTCCTCAAAGCTCCTGTTTTGTGGAATATTATTTTGAACTGTGTAAAAATGTGTTACATTTGTTTCTGCCACTTTTGTTAAGGATGCAAAGATGTGTTTTATTCTTCTATGTTGCATTTGTTTAACTCTGTGAAGCTGTGTTACTGTGCCTGCCTAAAACCTGATTGGTCTAATAAAGAGCAGAATAGCCAATAGCAAGGCAGGAGAGAGAAATAGGTGGGGTTGGTAGGCAGAGAGAAAAATAAGAGAAGAGGAATGAAAAGAAGGAGGGAGAAAAGGAAAAGGGGAGGAGGATGCCAGAGGCCAGCCACCCAGCCACCCAGCCAGCAATGGAGTAAAGAAAAGACATATAGAATAGAAAGGTAAAAGCCCAGAGGCAAAAGATAGATGGGATAATTTAAGAAAAGCTGGCTAGAAGTAAGCCAAGCTAAAGCCGGGCATTTATAAGTAAGAGTAAGTCTCCGTGTATTTATTTGGGAGCTGGGTGGTAGAACCCCAAAAAGAGCAAAGAGTAAAAGAAAATCTACACTCCTGAAAATGGTCCATCCAGCCACTGTCCCATGAGCCCACTTCCTGGTGACTCAGTTGCTGAGGAAAATCCTAAACAAATCCAATTGCTTTACGGACAATCCCTGTAACTGAAACACCCAGCAGGCTGAAAGCAGTTCTCTCACTGCTACAGAGCATTTTCCCTTCATCCCTGGGGCAAAGCAGTCTCCCACTGTCTCCCCTGTTCTCTGCTAAAGACACCTTTTGTATCACATTAACCACAGGACCGACTTCTTGGCGAAGACTGAGATAACCAGACAGGTCCACAGCTTCCTGGGTATACAGACAGGAGTTAAGCCCTGTTAGGGTTAGGGGTGAGCCTTTATTGGAAGCACTCAATTTTATGCTTATTTTTCCTTTAAATAAACTAAGATGGGGGAGAGGTCAGGGCAATTTAATCCTCTAGCAGACAGCTATCGCAATCATCCTGGTGCTTCGCTGCCTTGAGTGGAGGACTGTCAGCCAAGAAGCCAGCTGAATGGTCTCACAGCAACCACCACACCTGGCCTTCTTTAGTTTTTAAAAATCTGTGTGTGTGTGTGTGTGTGTGTGCGCGCGAATGTGAGTATCCCATGTGCACCCATGTAGAAGGCAGAACCGAGGTTGTCAATTGTTTTCCTCTACGTCTTTCTACCTTATCACAGGTAGAAAGCAGATCTCTGACTGAATGAGAAACCCACTATTTGGACTAGGCTGTCTAGTCAGAATTTTCTGGATCTTCCTGTGCCCATCCCCCAATGCTGGAGTTATAATCACACATGGTCATCCCCAGCTTTTTATGTGGGTGCTAGGGAATTCAAACTCAGGTCCCTATTTGCAGAGTAAGTACACTTACCCACTAAGCCGTCCTCTAGCCCTATCACAACCTCCCGTGTTTATTTTTGGGGAACTTCTTTGTTTTATTATGTGGGTGCTGAGGATTGAACTCAGGTCTTGTGCTTGCAAGGTAATCAGTTTATTGACTGAATCATTGTCCCAGCCATCCCACACTCCTACCCCTAAATAGCAATCAATTATGGAAATTAGCATCTGCGATGGGCGTGGGCCCAATAAGGCAGCACAGACAGAGCCACACGGGAGGAGAAGGAGGAGGAACCGCCAGCAGAGCCGCCATCCATCCACCAACAGGGTGACTGCTAGCCACATGCTGCTCCAGCTGTTAAGATTCAGTGTATGTAGCAATGGGGAGGCAAGCTAAGGGTTCTGGGTTCCTCTTGGTGGTAACGAAAATGTTTGAAGCTACAAAGGTAACCGATGTTCAGCTTGGAGTTCACAGTACCCTGAGGTGGGCCCCTCAGAGGGTTGTGAGCCAGGGCTCAAGAAGGATGTTTGAGATGAATAAATGTGACAGCTAACGGGATGGCTCAGCCAGTAAGAGGGCATGAGTTCAAGCCCTGGCACTGATGTCTAAAGCTGAGAGTGGTGGTGTGGGCCTGTAAGGGAGGTAGAGATCCCTGGGTTCAACCAGTCTAGCCCGCTGGATGAGCGGCAGCTCTTAGTGAGAGGCCCTATCTCAAAAGCCAGGGCACAAGGCTGCCGAGGGATTAAAGCTGAGGTTGTCCTCTGGCCTCTAGATCCACAAAATTAACCAATAGGTAAATAAAAGTAAATATTAGATACATGCCATGCCAACGGGCAAAAATAAGACAATGAAGAGCATACGTGTCACCTAAGCACCTGGGACTTCAGCTGACTCAGCAGCAAAGTGCAATCCACCCCGCCTCAGCAAGGGGACCCACAAGTGAACTAGCTGGTGTCCAGCACAGCCTGGCACAGTGAGAATCACCAGCCATCATTCTTCTTGTAAGGCCATTAAGAAATTACTAAGGTTTCCCATGCACCACCCTTCCAGTAAGTTTAGTGGAAGATTAATAAAGGTTAAGCAGGGGGTGCGGGGGAGACCAGCCAGGAGAGCCTGAGGGAAGTGGCCATCTCTGAGCTGTGCTCTCGGTGTCCCTATGTGAGGTCAGGGTAAACATCTACAAAGGGCCAGCAGATAGATGCCTTCACCCAAGCCACGGCTGCTTCCCCTGCAGGCTCTGCCACCCCTCCAAGTAGGGAGATGGGTTTTAACCCTGGAGATGTATACACTAACAGGAAACAGAAGTAGACATCGGCAGAGAGTTTCCAAGGCCCCTCAATGAGTCGCCAGCCGATTTCTCAACTCAGAGCCTCGTGCTAGGTCACTGGGCTCCCCATCCTCAGCTTCTGAGCACTGCAGGCATGAGATAGCCCAGGGATAGCTCCCACACACACACATACACACGTCCTCTGTCGACCACGAGGATTCTAGTTTCCTTCCCAGACAGCAACTACAGCCAGACATGCTGAGGTCTGGAGAATCTCTCCTCCCACATGGATGACTGGGCCATTCTATGCACAGCACAGCCTTGTGAGGTAAGGTGATGTGTCCCTCAGCTCCCTGGGAATGTGAAGAAAATGTGGAAGGTTGGTATCTACCATGGAACTGGCCCTGGGGGGCCTGAGGGAGCCACACCATAGTGCCTGTTTTTATTTCACACCCAGGCCCCCAGAGTCTATGTAGCTTGGGTGACTGTAGGGTTCAAAACACTGCAGATCTGGGCTCGGTCCAGGCTGGTCCGTCAAGAGTGGCAGAGAAGGGCTGGGATGGCCTAAGTGGGCTCCTTATCACCCTCCCAGTCTTCCCTGGTTATGTCTCTCCTTCCTCTACCTCTCCTAATTGCTCTATCTCTGGCATGCTTCTCTGTGTTCGTTAATATTGAGAGTCAACTTGGCAGCATCTAGCATCACCTAGGAGACAAACCTCTGCCTGTAAGGGAGTTTCTAGATTGGCTAATTAAGACTCACCCTGAACGTAGGCGGCACCATCCTGTCCTACTTAGCTTTTATTGCCAATTTTGACATAGCCTAGAGACTTCCATGAGGAAAGCTTCGATTAAGGAATTGCCTAGATCACATTGGCCACACTGTGGACGTGTCTGGGGGGCATTGTTTTGACGATTAATTGATGATGAAGGAGGGCCCAGCCCACTGTGGGAGGCGCTGTCCCTAGGCAGATGAGCCTGGGCTATACAAAAAAGCTAACTGAACATGAGTGGGGGAGTGAGCCAGAGACCTAGCTCTCAAGCAGCCTCCTCCATGATTCCTGCTCTACTTCCTTGGCTGTGAGAGAGTTCCCTGGTCAGAGGTAGTGCAGGGCAGAGTAGCAAGCAGGCCCATCTTCAGGTTCCTGCACTGGGTTCCTGCCCTGACTTCCTTCAACTGAAGGACTGTAACCTGGACTTTTAAGATGAAATAAACCCTTTCCTCCCTGACCTTGCTTTTGGTTGGGGTGTTTTGTCATAGCAACAGAAAACACACTAGAGCAAGAATCCTGGACTGAATAAAAAGAAGGAAGTGAGCGGAGGACCAGCATCCTCCTCTCTCTGCTTCCTGTAGCTGCGGTGTGGCCAGCTGCTCTGCACCCCTGCCACCATGCCTTCCCTGCCTAGATGGACTGCACCCCGAGCAGAAAGCAAGCCTTCCTTCCTTAAGTATTTTCTTTTTTTTCTTTCATTTTTCTTTATTAAGAAATTTTCTACTCACTCTACATACCACCCACAGATCCCACCTCCTACCTCCTCCCACCCCCCCCCAGCCCTCCCTCCGAAGCCACCCCACATCCCCACATCCCCACATCCCCCAAATCAAGGTCTCCATGGGGAGTCAGCAGAGCCCAGCACACTGAGCCTAGGCAGGTCCAAGCCCCTCCCTGCCTCACCAAGGCTGTGCAAGGCATCAGACCACAGGCACTGGGCTCCCAAAAGCCTGCCCATGCACCAGGGATGGATCCTGATCCCCCTGCCTGGGTGCCCCCTAAACAGTTCGAGCCAAACAACAACCGTCTTCTGTATCCAGAAGGCCTAGTCCAATCCCATGGGGGCTCTACAGCCACTAGTCTACAGATCATGGGCTTCCACTAGTGTGGCCGGTCATCTCTGCACATCTTCCCATCATGATGTGGACGTCCCCTGCCTGCAGAATCCCTTCTCTCTCCCATCGACTGGATTCCCAGAGTTCAGCCTGGTGCCTGGCCATGGATCTCCACATCTGTCCCCATCAGTCACTGGACAAAGGCTCTATGATGACAGTTAGGGTATTCACTAAAATGGTCACCAGAGTAGACCGGTCCAAGTACCCTCTCAACCACTGCCAGCAGTCCAAGGTGGGGTCATCCTTGTGGATTCCTGGAACAGGGACAGAATGGGAGGGAAGGGAGGGAGATAACATGATAGATGAGGACATCCTTAAGTATTTCATCAGGCACATTGTCACAGCAACAGGAAAAGCAACTCACACCCTGCCTTTTTCAGTCAGCCTGCTTTCCTAAACTCTGTCTTTCAGAAATCTGGGCATTTTCTAAAAGCTGCAACTTTTTTTTTTTTTTTTTTTTGCCATCTACACAGTGGTAAACTGGTTTATAAGATCACAGCAGGGGGCAAGTCCCATCACCACGGAGCCTGAGCCTGAGCCTGCGTCACAAGCATAGCTCTTAGTAGCAAAGCTTGGTATTCCAGCATTTACTGTAGGGAACTGCTGCTGCCTGGAAGCTTGCCTGGGAGAAGTGAAGCCTCTTTCTGCATACTGCCTGGGCAGGGGCTCTGACGACCTCCCTGTAACAAGGTCCTAAAGTAGAATCACTGGGCCAATGACTGCATGTGTGTGTGTGTGTGTGTGTGTGTGTGTGTGTGTGTGTGTGAGAGAGAGAGAGAGAGAGAGAGAGAGAGAGAGAGAGAGAGAGAGAGAGAGAGAGAGAGAGACTCTTCAAGCTACAGAAAAGTTACCAGTACCAAGCAGGAATTTTTCCTCCTGACAGTGCTAATTGATTTAGTTTTGGTTTATATGCATAGTGACTTTGATTTTTAAGGCAAAATCTCACTATATAGTTCAGGCTGGCCTCAAACTCATTCTATAGTCAAGAATGACCTTGAACTCCAAATCCTCCTGCCTCAAACTCCCAAATTCTGTGATACTTGTATCAGCATTCCTGGCTTCCACAGCTGTGGATACCAGGTCCATGACTGGTAGACGCTTCAGTCAGTACATATTTTTCACAAACTAGAACACATCGCTCTATTCTGCTTTCTGTTGCTTTGATAAAACACCCTGACCAAAAGCAACTTGGGGAAGAAAGGGATTATTTCAGTACTTCCAGCTCACAGTAGTACATCACTGAGGGAAGTCAGGGCAGGCAAGAACTCAAGCAGGTCCACACACAGCCCAGTTGTCCTCAGAGAGGCTTCATCCAGCAACTGCTAGAAAGACATGGAGGCCAACAGCCAAACATGAGGCGGAGCTCAGGGAATCCTGCAGAAGAGGGGGAGGAAAGGAGCGTAGGAGCCAGAGGGGTCAAGGACACCACAAGAAAACTCACAGAATCAACTAACCTGGGCTCATCAGGGCTCACAGGGACTAAACTGACCACTAGTGAGCCTACATGGGACTGACCTAGGCACTCTGCATGTATGTTACAGTTGTGTAGCTTGGTCCTCTCATGGGTCCTCTAACAGTGGAAACAGGGGCTATCTCAGACTCCTTTGGGACCCTACTCCCCATGCTGGGTTACTTTGACCAGTCTTAATACATGGGGAGGTGCTTAGTCTTACTGCAACTTGATAGGCCATATTTTGTTGATACTCATGGGAGACCTGCCCTTTCCTAAACAGAAATGGAGGAGTGGATTGGGGATGGAAACAGAGGAGGGGAGTGGGGGAAGGGAAACTGCAGCTGGGATGTAAAATAAATAAATAAATTAAATAAATAAATAAATAAATAAATAAAATGAATGTATTAATTTTTTTAAAAGAGCTCAAACAGGATGTAAAATAAATAGATAGATGATAGATAGATAGATAGATAGATAGATAGATAGATAGATAGATAAATAAAAATGAATGAATGTATTACTTTTTTTTTAAAGAGCTCAAACAGGAACTGACACAGAAACTATGAAGGAACCCGGCTCACCAGCTTCCTCCCAGGCTGTGATTCAGTGACCTTTCTTACAGAGATGGCACTGCTCACAGTTGGCTGGGCTCCTTTACACCAATTAGCAATCAATAAAATGCCCTAGAGACATGCTTACAGGCCAACATGATTTAGGCAGCCCCCAAACTGAGAGTCCCTCAGATCACTCTGGGCTGTGTTGACAGCTGAAGCTAACTAGCTAGGTGGCCCAGGCTATGAAATTGATTTCTGCTTTGTTTCGGTTTTTGAGGCAGAGGTCTTGTGTTTCCCACGTTGACCGTGTGACCACCACACCTGTTAATGCAGAACTAGGGATTGAACCCAGGCTTTGTGTATGCTAGGCGAGCTCTCAGCTCATTGAGCTATAACCCCAGGCCCTCGGAGCAAATTTTGCATAGAAAATACACCAATTTCGACGAAGCCAGAAAACTGCATGATTGCATGCTGATCTTACCATGTTATGACATGACTCTAATCCTCAACTTCATCAAAGTTTTTGCATTTGCTGCTAGGAAAACTCCTGGGTCCAGCTTCTGTGTGGAGCTGCTCATTCCTCCTCTGGCATAAACATATTTAGAGGAGGTGCATGTGTCTGGGCTCATGCTCACGGAGTCCAGAGGAGGTTAGCAGGTATCTGTTCTAACCACTCTCTACCTTATTCCTCTGAGACAGGCTGGCTCCTGAGCCTAGAGTAAGGCTGATGGCCATCAAACCCCGTGATCGACCCTCTGGTCTCTGCCCCCATAGTACTGGCTGAGGTTACAGGTGCTATAACCTCATTTGGCTTTCTACATCGGTGCTGGGGATTGGAACTCAGGCCTTCATACTTGAACAGCAAGTGCTCTTTCCCACTGAGCCATCTCACAGCTCCATGCCTGGCCTCTCCTCCTCCTCCTCCTCCTCCTCCTCCTCCTCCTCCTCCTCCTCCTTCT
>CABHPR010153761.1:21670-31727 GCA_902168415.1 Peromyscus melanophrys | reverse complement strand
GGAGTTTGCAGTGAGACTGTGTCTCTTAGTAACATCGGAATCTACACCCATAAAGTCTCACCAACATGTCTTCTGGGGTGTGAGCTGAACAAGCATGACAAGTGTGACACCAATAGATATGCCAAAGTGGAGGAGAAGACCCCCGAGAAGAAAACATCCATCCTCCCTCAAATTTGTCCTCCAAGAAATATCAGGATACTTGAATTCTGAAGTAAAGTGAATAGGTAAGCCCCCTCCAGAAGTTAAACTATCTTTAAAAAAAATCACCATTTTAATTACCACTTCTAACAATTTATTTTGAAATGATGTTTATATATTGTAATTTTATTGTGCTATAAATTTTAACTTAATTTAGTCTTTTCAGTTTCCATTTTTCATTTGCTAGTAGCCCCTAAAGGGGAAGTCAATGGCTGCAGAACTTAAAATATACAAGGACTTGCAGATAAGAAATCCATGGGAGTAAACTTTAACCTTCAGGCTTTAGTTCTTAGGAAGAAATTTTTCTGAAAGTTACTATGAAATTAATGGAGGGAAAAACAGTGACTTTATTAAGAATTAAGAGAACCAAAGAAAAGATTTGATTTTGTTTGCTTTTTTAATTAAGAAAATTTTTATTCATTTTACATACCAATCACAGATCCCCCCTCTTCCCTCCTTCTGCCCCTCCAGGCCCCCCTCCCCCCCACTGCCCATTCCCTCCTACAAGAAGGTAAGGCCTCCTATGGGGAGTCAGCAGAACCTGGTACATTCAGTAGAGGCAGGTCCAAGCCCCTCCTCCTGCCTCAAGGCTGTGTGAAGTGTCCCACCATAGGTAGTGTTCTCCAAAAAGCCAGCTTATGCACCAGGGATGGATCCTGAGCCTACTGCCAGGGGGCCTCTAAAGCAGATCAAGCTATACAACTGTTGGGCTCATGTAGAGGGCCTAGTCCAGTCCCGTGGAGGCTCCACAGGTGTTGGTCTAAATTTCACGAGTTCCAACCAGTTTGGTTTGGTTGTCTCTGTAGGTTTCCCCATCATGAATTTGATGCCCAAAATTAGACCCTCCTACATCAATTAATAATCAAGAAAATGGCCCATAGACATACTTATAGACATATAAAGCCTGATCTAGGCTATTCTTCAATAGAGGTTCTCTGTTTCCAAGTGTATCTGCTCAACAACCAAGACTATTCATCACACAATGCACTGCTGAAGATTCTAAGTGGTACATATTTCTGACTTTCTTCCTACCTAAGGAAACAAGACAGTATTTCTTTCACATTAATTTGTTACCCAAGTATAACTGGAAGTCCATTCTTTACAAAGCCTTTTGCTATGATCTGTGGAGATTATAACTATAGTGAGACAGAATCCAGGCTTAAACTATTACTGATCATAACCCTTAGTAGCTCAGATTAGAAAATAGAGTAACTGACTTTTAACTAGTTAGACAATTGATGATGAATTCTTATCCTATTTAGGAAAGGACCAAAACAATCCTGAGCAAATAGAATGCTGGAGGGATTACCATTCAAGATCTCAAGATACATTACAGAGCCATAGTTATAAAAACAATATGGTACTGGCACAAAAACACATGTAGACAAATGGAACAAAATTGGGGAACCAAACATGAGAATGCGTAACTCCAACCATCTAATATTCTACCAACACATACACTGGAGAAAAAGCATCCTCAACAAATGATATTGGGAGAACTAGACGTCCACATGTAGAAGAATGAAATTAGACCTGTGTCTATCATCTTGCATATAAGGTAACTCCACTTGGATCAAAGACCTAAATGTGAAACCCAGAACATTGAAACTGATAGAAGAAAACATTAGAACTAAACTACAGGGTGTGGTGTAGGTGTAGGGAAGAACTTTCTGACTGAAACTCCATTTGCCTAGGAATTGAGGCCAACAATTGATAAATGGAACATCATAAAACTGAAAAGTTTCTGCCCAGCTACAGACACAATCAATCAAATGAAGAGGAAGCCACTGAATGAGAGACAGTCTTTACCAACTATACATCTGAAAGAGGATTAATATACAGATTATATAAGGAACTCAAAAAGTAAGGAGTCAACACATACACACACACACACACACACAC
The DNA here is from genome assembly GCA_902168415.1 of Peromyscus melanophrys. NCBI lineage: Eukaryota > Metazoa > Chordata > Mammalia > Rodentia > Cricetidae > Peromyscus > Peromyscus melanophrys. Next base: position 29,627 of record CABHPR010153761.1, on the reverse strand, counting down.
ACACACACAAAACAACAACAACAAAAGGTGACCATTTCAGAAAATGGACTTAGGATCCAGTCAGAGAGTTCTAAAGAAAAAAAAGAAGAAGAAGAAAAGAAAGAAAAAGAAAAAAAATAAAAATGACCTTGATGTATTCAAAAATATTCATCATTCCTAGCAAAGAGGGAAATGCAAATCAGTATTTTTCCCCCTAAGAAACATTCCAAGCATTCTCTGAAATTTGTAAAGAAGAGGAGTCATTAGAATTCTACAGTCACTCTGTAAGTCATGCCTTGGGAACACCAGGGCATTTTCTTGGTTTATTTCTTGGAAGATTTCTTCCAATGGGAATGTTGAACAACAGCCACAAAAATTACTCAAAATGTGCAAATTATTGCAATACTCTCATACTGTTTTAGTGTCCGGAGTGTAACATTCAAAGGTACCCACAATGCTCACCTTTGTCACATTAACACATTTCTCCCCAAATGAAACAGAACTTTCAATCCATTAGAGGTAAGAAGAGACTATGAAATATTTTTGTAAAATGAACCAAAATGGTAAAAGACAACTTTGAATGAGAATTAAGGGTTTCTCAAGCATTTATTCTGATTGTGTTATTTATCTCCAGAAAGGGATTGAGTTAAAATGAGGCACAGTCCTCCATCCCTCAAAAATTTGTCCCTTGATGTCACTGTAGCATTGACTTACCACACAGATCTCTACGCTTGGGTAGTAATCTCGAACTGAAGAAGATATTGAGTACTATTTTTGGCTTTGCTTTCTGGCCAACTTAGTAATTACTTCCTTCCTTCACATCTCACTGTTCTGTCTTATATTTCTTTATAGTGTTTCTTATAATTCAATTGTGGGGAAGGGGGCATATTTATTACATTTCTCTGACAACTAACGTTATTCCTTCATGCTCTGCTGAGGGCAGTGTACAGTGTTTGCAATGATACTCGAATAACTTCTCAACACAGACATCCTCAAGGAAGAAAGGGAGGTTAAAAAGGGAGAGAGTAAGGGACTATCTTAAATTCCAAATGAGGAACAGATTTGAGGCTTCTGAAAGCTAGCCAGAGGCGCTGGGGCATACCCTCTCCAGGCCTTTGGGATCCTGCCAGGGCCTCTCTCTCCACAAATCTCAGTGGCACCAGCACCAGCCTGGATGCCAAGTCCTGCCCTGCACATTGGAGACTTGCCAAATGGTGCTTAGTGATTGATCACTAACCCTAGGAGATTTCAACTGCCTCCCTCCAATCCCTAGTTCATTTTTTCAGTATCTCGTGGCTAGTGTTTCACTTTTAGGAAAAGATCAACCTTGTAGCATTTTTAAATGTACCAACGTTAGTACACGTTAACATATGTGCACTCAGTCATCTACAGAACTCTTAATGCTAGGGTCCTGGACTGGGGAGTACAATTGTGGTTAAACAGAGCAGAAATTCTTGTGCTTTCCTGAGGGTGGAACAGTCACTGGGTAGTAGAGCTAATTTCAAAATACAACTCACAGAAGAGCTTGGATGGAATTACCTTGCTTGGGTGGATAATACCACTCCCAACAGACATTGGTTATTAACTAAAAATCACAGTACAAGGCAAGGGACACCTCCCTGAGAGCTATTGGCCAGGGGGGATCTAGAGGTCTCCTAAACATTACGGGGTATTGTCATTACCTTTTGTTACCCACCATAACTATACAGTAAGACTCTACTGTGGCTTGTTTTCTGTTCCTGTAATAAACACTGTGTTTAAAAGCAACCTGAAGAAGAAAGGGTTTATTTCACTTTACAAATTACAGCCTATCATTGAAGGAAGCTAGTATAGGATCTCAAACAGAAATTTGGAGGCAGGAATTGAAGCAGAGACCTTGTAGGAAAACAAATTTCTGGCTTGTTTCCAGGCTCATGTCAGCTACCTTTCTTGTATAGCCCAGGCCTAACTGCTTTGGGTTGGTGCTGTCCTCCATGAGCTAGGCATAGACGTGCTTACAGGTCAATCTGATTAAGACAATTCATTAATGGAGGTTTCATCTTCCCAGGTATGTTAGGCCAAGACTAGCTATCACATACTCTATTCCTGAAGACATCACACACCTTGGCTGCTGGACATAAAGAAATTAACCTCAGAACAATTAGGAAAGTTCCTTGTGGCTTGCTAGATTCCATTATACAGAGAGATGCCATTGCAGGCTGCTGGTGTGGGGGAGCATCACTGATCTTATTTGGCACTGACCCTATATACTACAACACCAACCTGCCATGTAAGATGTGCCTATTGGCAAAATGGTAACACTACTGTTACTGGGTAACTAGCTGCTTTCTTGCTGGATCTGAGGCCCGCTCCACTGGCCTAGTAATCCTAATTAAAAGCCCATGGTGGAGGTCTTAGGCCTCTGGGTAGACCCTGTTATTGTATGTCTAAATGGTTACGCTGCCAAACTTTTCTATAAATATTTATTTTTATAACCATACATTTGCCATCTTCTCAACCTTGGTCAGTGAACCTTCATTTTGCAGTGGGTAAAGGTCCATGGAAAGATGCGTAATTGGTCAAATTAGTGAGAATAAGGGGCTGATATCTGTGTTAAAACCCTCACCACCAAGGGCCAGAAAACAGAAAAAGAGGGGTGGGGATGGTATGAGTTAGAGGATGGGGAGTACTTCTGTGAAGTGCTGTTTCCTGGGTATTGATGTCATGATCTCACAACAGCTGTGATTACCTACACAAAAATCTATAAAAGATGAAGCAGGATTAAAATCCTGTCAGTGATGCAGATGATCTCTAGGCTCCACCAGTTACTAAGGAGATATTGGCAGTGAGTAGTTGCTGGGCTTGGGCAGGGGAGAGTTATTATTTCCTGAGGATGTGGCACTGGTAAGTTTCTCACAATCCATTTGATAGCTCCACAACCTATGCAAAAAGGGCACCTCTAACTGGATGTAATGGGTTATAAAAAAAAAAAGACATGAAATTGGAGGGTTGGGGGGTGACATGTTCCAGGAGATATAGAGGGAGTTTGGAGAGGGGGATAGGTTTAGATATCATAATGTTGCATTGTATACAAGCATGAAATTCTCAAGAAAAGAGTTTAGAAGAAACATGACTCCATTTGGGGAGGCACAGGCCACAGGTTCCTTGCATAGACCAAAGGCCAACTCCCATGGGAGTCAGTTCTCTGCTTCCAACACATGGGTCCTGTGGGTCTAGCCGAGGTCTGCACTGCAGGTTTGATGATATGTGCCTTTATCTCTTGAGAAATCTGCCTGGCCTATGACTTCATTTTTTAGAAACTTACATAAAAAATAAACTACACATGGATACCAAGTTATCATCCACTTATTCTTAGCATTCTTAGTAATTTATATTGGAAAAAAGCAGATTTTAAAATAAGGTTGAATATATTATTGTATAATAAATATTTACCACTTATTTAACACACCTGTGAGGATTAATCACATATATGATTCTAATAAGGAACACTTTTAGGAACAAAATATGATCTCATTTTTATAGATAAATTGAATTTTAATTGTCAAACAAACCTACATTTTTAATATATGTAAGTTGATAAATTTGGATCTGTGCATGCATTTAAAATAATACCATCAGCATTCACAAGAGTTCCTTCCATTCCTTTAGTTTTCTATTCTTCTTTCTTTTTCTTGTGTGAATTTATCTTCTCAATGATTTTTTTTTCGTGGTAGAGTCTTACTGTGTTCTCCAATTCAGAACCATAGCCATCCTCCTTCCTCAGACTCCTAAACAGCTGGGAATTCATATGTGCTCCATATGAATGCTCTGGAAGTGTTTGAGGTTGTGCTTGTTGTTTGTTTGTTTCAGAACTATAGATCAACTTCAAGGGCTCACAGATGTTACATAATAACTGTACTGCCTTGTCCCATTGTAGAATTTGAGCCTATTCTTAGATGTATAATATTGTATTGTTAACTACACATAGTGCATTGTGTGGCAGATAGCTAGAACTCATCCATCTTGTAGAAAATCTTCAAACCTACAAAAAACAGCTCACAATTTCCCCTCCCCCAACACTAACTCTACCACTTCCCTAGTTTCTTTTCCTACTAAATCTAATCATTTCAGATAAGTCATGTGGATGAAATCATGCAGGATTAACCCTTCCCTGATTATTTTGATTAGCATGTCTTCCCGGTTTATCCACGCTGATCAAAGTGGGAAGATTTTATTCTTCTAGGCTAAACATACTCATTTGGAAGCATATACCAAATTTCCTTTCTGAATTCATCTCAATGACTTTTCCAGTACTTCACTATTTAAATAATCTTCGTGAACATTGGGAAGTGATATCTCTTTGAGGTTCTAATTTCAATTTGTTTGGCAGAAACCCAGTACTGGACTGATGCATCATGGTAACTGCATTTTTAATATTTTTATTGAAAAAATTTCTTCTCTCATAAAATATATCTCAACCATGATTTCCTCTCCTTCCACTACTTACAGCTCTGGCCCCACCTCGGCTCTTCCCCAGTTTCATTTCCCCCATTTCCTTTCAGAAAAGAGCAGGCCTCCAAGAGACAACAACCAAGCATAATAAAACAAGGCAAAAGCCCTCATATCAAGGCTGGATAGTGCAACTCAACAGAAGGAAAACAGTCCCAAGAGTAGGCAAAAGAGTCAGAGACATATTTTAAGGAGGCAATATTAATTTAAATTGTGGTTACATCATTTCAACATTCCTGCTAAAAGCATATAAGTTGTCTTACCAAGTATCAGATGATATCTCACTGTAGTTTTGATAAACCTTAGCAATCTAGTGGACAAGGTACAAGTCCACAGTCACTTAAGAGGTTAAGATATATCATAGAATTCAGAGGTCAAATGCTGTGGAATAATGCTTTTGTTTAATAAAACAGTGATTGGCCAGTAGCCAGGCAGGAAGAATAGGTGGGATAAGCAGACAAGGAGAATTCTGGGAAGAGGACAGCTGAGTCAGGAGACACCAGCCTGCCGTCCAGGGAGCAGCATGCAATGGCACACAGGTAAAGCCATGGAACATGTGGTGACATATAGAGTAACAGAAATGGGCTGAGTTTAAGTGTAAGAGCTAGTCAGTAGTAAGCCTGAGCTAATGGCCAAGCAGTTTTAATTTATATAAGCCTCTGTGTGTTTACTTGGGTCTGAGCATCTGTGGACCAGGCAGGACACAGGAAAACTTCCAACTACAGTCAAACCCTATGTTGTTTTTTTGAGACAAGCTCTCACTATGTGGCCCAGGCTGGCTTGAACTCTATTAATAAGAAATGTTAAAAGAATAATTTGGAAACACAGTAATTAGGATCATAATATAAAATGAATTCATCTTCTAAAAATATTTCTGAATCTCTGAAGGGTAATCTTGAATTACTAAAGTTAAAGAAACACTGATTTACATGGATAATGGACTGTGAGAATAAGTACTATGTTTTAGGCTACATTTGAGAATAGCAATTTGCAATATTAGAAATATTCATATTCCATTCATTAAAAATGTCTAAATTCTTACTTTTCAAGCCACAAAATTTCTTCCAACAAACACTGTCTTTATCTTTCTTGTCCTTTGCAAGGTCATCTTATTTCCTCTACTTCTTGGTCTTCTAACATTCAGAATATCACTCATATTTCATTACAGTTCTTTTCTTTTTTGGAATGAACTTTGCCAAACATTTCATATACATGTCCCTTTTCATGATACAATGGTTCTTTATTCAACTCATGCCCACCTGGGAAAGACTCCTGTTTCTCTCTCACATTAAACAACTTACGACAGTAGTAATGCAATCTCCTCACACCAATAAGCAGTTGCTTGATTTCTAAAGGAACATGAAAACATTTAAAGCATACAGTAACTCTTTCCAAATTTCAACCTAAGTTTCAACTTCATTTTAAGTCCAATGCACTCCCCAAGTGTAAGATGAGTATTAAGCATTTTTCCATCTTCCCGTTTATCCTTTTTCTTTAGTATTGTAGTTATGCAGTTTGACCCATTTAATTATAAGTGTAGATTATTTTAGCCTCACTATGTATTAAAAAACTTGTATTGAATAGTTTAACTACCAGATGTGTCTATGTTTCTGTGTTGAATAAGTACAAATATATGTATGTATATATATATATATATAAACACCTATTATGTATACATATATGTCCATATATATATATATATATACACATACACACACACACACATACATACATACATACACATACATACATGCATATGGGGAAGGATGTTTTTGTGTCTCTCTGTGTGAGCAGCATTTGTGTGTGTATTTATTTCCATATGTACAAATGTGTATGTCAATGTGCATTTGTGTGTGTGCATGTGCATCTAAAGGCTAGAATAAAACCTCAGATATTGTTTAGCAGGTATTTTCTGTACCTTTTAAAAGATTGGGGTTTTTCTTTGCTTGTTTGATTTGAGACAGAGTCTTTCACTGGACTGGAACTTATCAAGTAGGTGGATTTTCAGTATATCCCAGGATCCTCATTTTCTAATGCTGAGATTTAAAACACAGGCCACTACTGCCAGCTCACTTTAGAAGGGTTCGAGAGATGAAACTCAGGTCCTCATGAAGGGCAACTCTTCATCAACTAAGCTACTTTTTTAGCCATACACTTTTTTTTTTTTGATTTTTCAAGACAGGGTTTCTTCATGTAGTTTTGGTACCTGTCCTTGATCTCGTTCTGCAGACCAGGCTGGCCTCGAACTCACAGAGATCTGCCTGGCTCTGCCTCCCGAGTGCTGGAATTAAAGGAGTGCACCACAGCCGCCCGGCATACACATATTTTTTAAATATTCACATCACTAAAATTTAGAAGTCACTGGGCTGTTGGAAACCTGAATAATTTCTACATCTTAATATCCTTACGTGAAAGAGTGACTGAGGACATTCAAAGGGGACAGTTGTAAATCATTGATGTTCTGCTCAGTATAAATAAAATCTTCACAAGTAAGACTAGTAAACTAATACAGTTACTATCAGTAATTTCAGCAACATGTAAATATTGTCACTCATGTTCACCCTAACAGCAAAGTTCTTATTATCTATTTGTTTTCTAATGTCTTTATAGTAGTGTTAGCAATGTCCTGAAGCATATGACCCACCATTTTCTATAACTGGAGAAGAATTGTGGGTTTCTGGAGAAAATACTGAATAAAATCTGTTAAAGTATTAACCTTATTTAATGATTACATTACAAGGTTCTGATTTTATTATTATGTAATATGAATGGAAATTGTGGCAATTATTTGTATCCATGCACAGAAACTTTGTTTGCTTCTTTGAAAGTTCAGAGTGATATTTCGGACAGAAAATTATTAGAGTAAAATTGAATGTCATTTGCAGGTGAAAAATTTCCGGACATACAGTTTCCAAAACTTCCATTAAAAGTATTATAGGTAAAGAGATGGCTTGCAGATATAGATACTTGCCATGTAAGCCTGATGACCTTAGTTCAACCCCTGGGACCCATGGTGGATGGAGAAAATTGGCTTCCAAAATTTGCCCTCTGACTTCCACATATGCACAATGATACACACATAATGACACTCAAACATATATATCATACATATAGACATATACAAACACATAAAAATGTTTCTTTTTTTATTTAAAAGGCAGTTATAACATTTTGGGAGAGAGCTCCATCTGTAAAGTGTCTGCTGCGCAAACCTGAGGACATGATTCCCTGTGACCATGTAAAAGTCAGGTACGGTGACAGAGTCTACAGCCTTAGGATGGGAAGGACAGAGGCAAGCAGACCCTCAGGGCTCCTTGACGAGCCAGCCCACCTGAAACAATAAGCTTCAGGTTCAGTGAGAGAAACTGTTGCAAATAAATAAATGTAAGCGGAGAGTGATGAAAGAAGATGCCCAAAGTGACCTCAGACCTCTGCAGACATGTGAATACATGATCAATACATGCACACTGACAACTATATACAGTACACA
>CABHPR010153760.1:0-89586 GCA_902168415.1 Peromyscus melanophrys | reverse complement strand
CCGGCTTCTTTCTTTCTTTCTTTCTTTCTTTCTTTCTTTCTTTCTTTCTTTCTTTCTTTCTTCCTTTCTCTTTCGTTCTCTCTCTCTTTCTCTCTCTCATTCTTTCTTCTTCTCTTTCCTTCCCTTCCCTTCCTTCTTTCTTTTCTTCCTTTTTTCATACACCTTTCACTTATATATTATGATTTCTGATCATGTGTGTTTAGGGGATTTTTGTGCATGTCAATGTATATGTTATATCTGTATGTGTTTCTTGTGGTTTTTCCTTGACTGCTTGCTTTTATATTCATTTATTTCATCTTATTGGGGCCTTTTTTATTTTACCTTATTTTCTCTCTCTCTCTCTCTTTGGATTTTCAGATGCATGCTTGTTTTCTAACGAGAGAAAGCAAAAGGGGATCTAAGTTTGAGTAGGTAAAGAGATGGGAAGGATTTGAGGGAATTTGGTGGAGAAGAGACCACAATTAGAATATACTGTTTGAAAAAAATCTATTTTCAATAAAATGTAAAAGGAAAGTGAGGTTTGTATTTTCTGACTCTGCCCCTAGGGTGGTGTGAATAAATGTCTACTGTCGTCTCACATAGGGAATTAATAAAAGACCAAAAATTAAAAAGGATGCTACCAAAGTCCTACTGGTTGAAGCAAGTTTACTTGCTTACTTACAGGAGTATGGATGAGAGTTCCTCAAAGGTAAAGAAATGACTCGGAGACAGCCTCACCACCAAAGCAGTCACCCCAGCTTGACTGACAGAAACTACATCTCTGGAACTCGGTGCACAATTTTCAGGCAGCAAGACCATTCAGAAATTTTCTCCTCTGGCAGTTCAGCTGAACTGGGTCTCCTTCTCAGTCCTTACTGCTTAGACAAGCTTAAGAAGGGATGGGTCTGTGCATCTCACCAGTTTTAAGGAATTTCCTGAAGCTTCTGAGTTATTGACTTCTTGAATCTGAAGCATCCTCCCTTTTTATCTATCTATCATCTATCTATCATCTATTCATCTATTTACTTTGAGTCTTAAGGAGCTTTCCTCTGTCATGGAATATTTCACCTCCCTCTTCAAAGTCCTAAAGGTTATAGTGAGACTCTCCATCACCTACATCCTCAGTGCCCTCCAACTGCAGCACAGATTGGCAGATGCTCCATCCTGGGCCAAAATGGCCAAGAAAAATCCTTACTGTCCTCTCAACTTTCAGGCAAGGCTTACTAAGATTCACTGTGACAAGAAAACCACTGACTTTTCTTACTCCTTTCACCTCCAAGTTAATATTGCTCCAGTGACAGAAAAGCAGACCAGAAGACCCCTCCCCACCTGCTAAGCTTCTTCTAATGCAGCAGGCCAGGACAGCAGGTCTGTAGGTACCATTGCTTCTGATCATCATATAATCGAGTTGTCTACACTGGAGAGGATGTTAAGACCCAAGTGCTACACTATGTGCAGAGACTGGAGAGATGGCACAAAAAGCAGCCCTGGATGTAGCTAGTTCCTATGGAAAACACAGCTCCAAGGATCAGTGAAAGAGACCTGATTGTGTGAATGGGACTAAGGAAGTTTAAGCCTAAGGATCTTATTGAATACTCAGCTTCTCCTAATTAAGTGCAGGGAGAGAAGCCTTATTTGCTAGAGGGAAACTGACAAAGAAGAGCTCTTGAGGATCAAACAGACCGCTTAGAATGACTTCACAAACTACTCCTGCATAATTTACTCTAATAGACTTCTGTGTTCCAGGGCAACCGAGTCATCAGATAGTAACAATTGCAGACAAAGAGGAAAAGTATGAAACTAACTGAAGTGAGCAGGCCAAGAGACCAGAGGAAGAAACAGGGAGGAGCCTGCTCAAACCACTGTTACTGCATCACCCTTGAGACTGTGACCTCTGAGGGTCCTGCCAGGTTATTGACATTGCAGGAGACATGAGCTTTTCCAAACTTTGATGATTTTCACTGCTTTATCTGAACCCCAGAAGAAACAAGAAACGCAGTCACAACAAGCTTGGATGGGAAGAGGTAGACTCACATCCAGAGTGGCTCCCACACTTTACCAAACTGACCAACTTTCAGTAGAAAATTGTGGCATTTGATTAGATAAGAGCATGTGACACAATGACAAACCGGAAAGTGGGCAAGAGGAATGGCTTATAGGAATGAACAGTTTTAGCCATCTGGAGTGAGGTAACCCAGACCCCAGAGAACAATTATTGTGTATTTTCTCTTAAATGTGGCTGTTGTTTAAAGCCTCAGATATGAGTCTCAATCAGAACAACTGCAAAGGTCCCATACATAGCTAGTATGGGACTGGGAGCAGGGGGTGGGGGCACAGAGAGTTTTTCCAAGGACGGAAAACAGAGCATAATGCTGTAAAGAGATACAGGGGAAAATAGACTAGAAGGATCAAATGTGGATGGATGTGGGAGAGCAGGGTAAAGGAGGGATTATGAGAAGGGACAGCTAATACTAAAGGACTTTTGACAAGCCATATGGAAACCTCTCACGGTAACAACTTCCTGACAAGTAATTACTTGAGGGAGACTATCTAAATGAAGAGGGAACTCTGAAAAGCATCCTTTCCCTTGCACCTGTGTCTTGCTGTATCTTAGGAAAATCTTAAGTCTTTAAACTGTAGCCTCTTCTTTGCTTTCAGGGATAGAGCTAAGCTTCTGAGATATAATTTGCTCCAAGTTATTGAGATTTTAAAAATACAGAGGAATAATTTTGGGCTTTTTTTTTTTGAGACAGAGTTTCTCTGTGTAGCTTTATGCCTTTCCTGGAACTCACTTGGTAGCCCAGGCTGGCTTCAAACTCACAGAGATCCGCCTGGCTCTGCCTCCTGAGTGCTGGGATTAAAGGCATGCACCACCACTGCCTGGCAATTTTGGGCTTTTTAATGAACAGAAAATAACAGAGAAGAGAGAGAAAACCCTCAAATACACAATGTCCAATCTTGTCAGAACTATGATCAGAGGAACCCTGTTATAGTGGTATTTTATTTGCACTGAAATGTGATTTTATTTGTATGTTAATAAATAAAGTTGCCTAGGGGTCAGAGCTATTAGCAAGCCATAGGGAAAGCTGGTTGTGGTGGTGCACGCCGGTAAGATTTGCTGACGGAGGAGGACACCTTTAATCCCAGCACTTGGTAGGCAGAACTAGGTAGATCTCTGTGTGTTCAAGGATACAGCCAGCATTGGAGACACACGCCTTTAATCTCAATACCAACCATAGAAGACCTGGAATGACCACAGACAGGCAGTGATGAGACGGTCATGTGGTTGGGTTTACAAGCAATGAGAAGGCAGAACAGGAAGTCTTTATAAGACAAACGCACAGGAAGTAGCTCCCCCTTTTTGGAGAGGTCTCCTGGCTGAAGAGGCTAGCTGAAGCAGGCGGGTAAGGCTCTTAGCTCTGACCTCTTGGGCTTTTATCTTTACATTGGCTCTGTGTTTCTTATTTAATAAGATGGTTGATTACATCTACACCCTGTGTTAGCAGACTTTTACTGAATTAACAATAAAAGTCATTATCTGTAAAATCATCCAAGAATAACTTCCTTAAATGTTCACGAAGGATCTTGCTAAGGATGGGTAATTCTTCCTTCTCTGTCTTTCTGGAAAGCAAATAGATCAAAGATAATGTAATTGAATTCTATATGTATCTTAGTAAGAAAATTTCTTTAAGGGGCAGATGTAAATGTTATTGTTGCCAATAAAATGATAAGACTGTGAATTTTGAATTAAGATTAGTTTTTGATGTGGTTTTTGTTTTGTTTTTTTCAGACAGGGTTTCTCTGTAGCCCTGGTTATCCTGGAACTCCCTCTGTAGATAACTCTGGCGTCAAACACATATATCTACCTATGTCTGCCTCCTGAGTGCTGGGATTAAAGGCATGTGCCACCACTGCCCAGCAGATGTTATTTTATATGAAACAAAAATTTATATTTTGCAGAAGATTAAACTTTATTTCTTATATTGTTTAGATAAACATTCATTCTATGTCATCTATAAGTTAATGTTTATTTCTTATTGAATCTTCAAACATTCATATGTGACATTGTCTAAAATGCTATAGCCAGTTTAAAGATTAGTATGAAGTAAATTCTTTAATTCCTTAAGCCTAGCACCTGTACAAGGATGTGTTGACTATAAAACTGACCTTCCCTGCAATAGGTGACAAAGTCACAAAAAAGAAAGAATAGTCACTTGTCATCAGCAGGAAGATGCTATTGTAAGCCAGTGCCACTGGAGTGGGTCCTTAGTGTGATTTTTTTTTAATGAAGTTAGAAATTTCAGTGTCCAAAACTCTTGCTTTCTAGCATGGCCCTGTACACATAAGCATTCTGTAACACAAATAGCAACTCAAAGGAAAAAAAAAAAAAAACCGAAAAACCACCACCATCACCAACACCAACACCAAACAACAACAACAACAAAACACAGTAAATTAACTGCTAGAAAAAAGAAAGTGGGTTTTGACTTTAATTCCACAAGTGCATTCCCCTTATTTGTGAAAGCATCCCATGAGCACCAGGATGCTGCATGTGCTGCAGCTGAATTCCCTGGCAGGTGCTTTGTGGTGAGCAACAGCAGGCCTGGAAAGTTAGAGGAGCAGTTAAGGGCTTCAAGCAGAAATTAAAGTGGCATGGCACCATGGCTGGTCTGTGGGGAAATAAGTGAGTAGCAGATGGAATAGAGTAGGGAGCTACAGTCAAAGCTGTGTGTCCATCAGAAATCCAGGGAGGCACTTCCACAAAGCAGGAAAGAAAACCAACCCTGGAGGGCTGTGGGAAACACACTGTATCAGTGCCCAGTCCCCATGGGGAATCGTGTGAAGACTTTCTCCATTGGTTGTGTTGGCATATCATTGTGAAAATAAGTGGACATAGATTATTGGGTATTTTTAAAGTTTTAAGTGTAGGTGACCCTCTGCTCAGTCTTGGGGAAGGTGAATAGAAGGAATCCACATACTCAAGCGTATTCCAATAGTCATGACATAACTTTCACACGACTGTATTAGATAAACACAGGCATTATTTCTTTAGCTATGTAGTTAGACCAGCACTGTTAGGAATAACTCTCATGGTAGCATGACTCAGAAATTCTGGCATATCATAGCCATGGGGACAATTTGTCTATCATCTATCTGTCTATCTATCTGTCTATCTATCTATCTATCTATCTATCTATCTATCATCTATCTATTTATCTATCTATCTACCTATCATCTATCTATCAACTATCTATCTATCAACAACTGAAGTGTATGAATGGCTATGATTGAATATTTCAATATTTGATGTTATAGTGTAGATTTTTCCTCAGTTCATAACATAACCACAAACCATGACCATATAATATGACTGTCTCATTTAAAAGAATAAGCAAAGCAGTGAAGTGAAGCAGGCAGTTTGGGCAGTGGCAGAGCCTCTTCTTCCTGGCAATTGCTTATTGTTGGTATAACACTGGGGAAAACTGTTAATTTTATACCACCAATCTTCCTGAGTTCTATGAGCTATATGATAAAAGGCATTCCAAAACAATTGTAAAATAATTAGAAGTGCATTTGTAACTTGATAATTACATTTGGTGACATGTGAAATGGTTTCTGATCTTAACAGAAACAGTTTAGTAAGAAATGAGAAAAATGTCTGTTTTCAAACAAATTCTTAATAAACTATATTGGAATGATTCATTTAATTAAGCACAGGTTTATGAATCACAGAATAAATCTGGGAATTGCAATGATTTGTGGATATATAGTTTAATTATTAATTTTATTTTTATTACTCATGTGCTAAAAACTCCCTATGATAAACACACTCACATTCATAGTAGAATCAAAACAGACAATAGATATGGTCATTCATATTTATTTTATTTTATGAATGAAATCTGGAAATAATAGTTTCAAGTTTTACTAAAAAATGTTCTTCAGAATGTACTGACCAAAATATCTATGGTATTTAGTGCAAAGCCTTTTCTACATTACCTGTGGATTTTGTCATAAGAGCTGTGCAGAACCACAGCTGACCACAAGTATCTAGGTAGAAAGAGACCTTGAATATTTCCAAAAGTCTGGGTCCAAAGGTGACCCTTTCCCTTCTGATATGGAAGGAAAGTTGATATCCAGAATTTTTTCAGGTGTACTTTATGGTCAAATGTTCTCTTCCTAATATGAAATGTGAGAAGTGTTGATAATTTAATTGAGCAATAAAGTTTTCGCTTAGGTGTTATAATGAGCTGGCCATTCGCACTGTCTGTGATCTTACTTTCAAATATTTACAGTTTCAACTCTTTTCACACTGTGGGTAATGTGATAAAATTGCAATTAGAATTTATTTTAGCAAAACTCTTGAAAGAAACAATGCAGGGGAAATATGTACTTCTGAGTATGAGGTGTAGCAAGTCACAACTGTTTACTCCAGATGTATGAACCTTAAACCTCATGTATGTTTATGCTTACCTGTATCAGAGGTGTTACAGTTTTACTTTAGCTTGCTATTTTATCTTAGTTTAGTTTACTGCATACATGCATTTTACAAAAAAAGGAAAGTGGATAGTAATTATTACATGTGATGTTAATTATGATGAAGATTTAGACATTGAAAAATCTCCTATTCAATCAGTCAATTAGAACAGGGAATGTGCATGCAATAGCATACAGTAGTAGACACTCATGAAATTGAGTGGTTGTTCCCTTTAAGCCTGCAGTTCAGCAGATAATAAAACATTGCTGGGAGACTGAGTAGTGATGTAATTACTTACCTACAGAAAACAGATTTCCTCAGCAATGGGCATAACTAGACCGAAAAAGAAGGTAATGAAAATATGCATACTGCAATTGAAAATAAAATGTGAGCATGAATATTCAAAAACGCACGTCTATATCCTTTCTGTCCCTGCCATCTTACTTCCTCTCTCCACCCAGCAACATCACTTCCTCTTTCCACCCAGCTCTATCACTTCCTGTCTGTCTGTACAGACCTCCAGACTTTTATGGTTAACTACTGCTGGGATTAAAGGCATGTGCCACCATGCCTCTGTTCCCAGTGTGACCCTGAACTCACAGAGATCTGGAAGAATCTCTGCCTCCTGAATGCTAGGATTAAGGGCATGTGCCACCACTGCCTGACCTCTATGTTTAATATAAGGGCTGGCTTTTTCCTCTGATCCCCAGATAAGCTTTATTGAGGTGCACAAAGAAAATATCACCACAATGTTCCGTTTCATAAAAGTTAAGAACAAATTCTGGAAATTAATACAGCATCATACTGAGAACTGACATTATGCTACACACTTAAAATTCATTGAATATAGATCTCATATTATGTTTGTTTTATCATTACAATATATAAATCCAAAATGTCATAATAAAGACATACAACTACAATAATTATTAGACATTTAACAAATAATTTTGTAATCTATTAAATCTCTCTTGTAGAGATTTAGTTAGAGAGAGAGAAGATAACACACATTAAAGGTTAATGAATTTTCAGCTTGGGAAATAATAGCCATTGTTATAAATCCTAAGATGTGTCCACTAGTTGCACAGAAAAAGATGATTTCCACACTAAGTTCAGTGTTCTTCGTAAAGCTACAGTCAGATTCTGGTTATCTGAGACAGAGTCCTCTAAACAGTACCACAAAACCTGCAGAATTTCCCCTTATTTAGATGTAGAGACACTGAGCCTTCTCATGTGTGCTTTCCACAGTGGCTGAATATTTCTGTACTGTCTCCTCACAGACAGGATCCTCCTGTGTAGTAGAATATCATTTTAAGGTGTGTTACTTTTGTTTATGTTGTGTTTGTTTAACTCTGTGAAGCTGTGTTACTGTGCCTGTGTAAAATACCTGATGGTCTAATAAAGAACTGGCCAATAGCAAGGCAGGAGAAAGGAAATGTGGGGCTGCCAGGCAGAGAGAATATACAGAGGGGGAAATCTGGAAGAAGGGAAGAGCAGAAGAAGTAGAGAGATGGAGGGGTGAAGAAGGAGTGGAGTCGGAGAACGGGAGGACATCAAGGGGCCAGCCACCCAGCTATACAACCAGCAAGCCACAGTGTAAGAATAAGATTTATAGAAGTAAGGGAACAGGAAAAGCCCTAAGGATAAAGATCGATGGGATAATTTAAGTAAAGCTGGCTAGAAATAAGCCAAGCTAAGTTCCGGCATTCATAATTAAGAATAAGCTTCCATGTGTGATTTATTTGGGAGCTGGGTGGTGGGCCTCCCAAAAGAGTAAAAACAACAACAACAACACTCCTGTGCAGACTGCATGGTTGTACATGAGATGCTCATGGAGAGAGATCACTGGAAGAATATTAAAGCTACTCAAGCTTGTTTTGTTTGGATCAGCTGGCTTTCATTAGAGACAATCTACAGAAGGGTGCTGAAAACAGAGGCCATCTACTTTGAAGGCTGGGATCGGCAATGCTATTTTTTATTTTATTTTATTTTTATAGGACTATTTAGAAGGGAGCTTAGGTGACTGACTGGCCTTGATTGGCCCTTTATTTTATTTAAATTAGTAAATAATTCCTATCAGTTACTTTTCTCCTAGATAAGAATGAATACCTGGCAAAGCACTGTCATGGAGGAAGAAGCATTGACTCACAGTCCAACACAGCAGGTAAGGCATGGTGCAGGGGACCTACCTATTAATGTCTCCCCTTCATTTTTATTGCAGTGTGTCTCATCAAGTTTCTGTCACATAAAATTTTTTAAATTTAGGGTGGAATTTTGATCACTACAATGAAGTTTTATTTGGTATTATAAACACATCCTAAGTAAGACCTGTCCCCAGGCTAGCCTCTTTATTCACCTTGGAAATGATTCCATTGTATTTTAACGTACATGTCTATATTAGAGATTTCCTTTGAAGAGTTTGAAATACCTTCAATGCTGAAAAATATGCATCATTGACCTTTCCGTCCTAAGTACCTAGTTTATTAAGTGGGCCATGAATAACATTCAATTAGTAGTGTATAAGAATAAATTTAGAGTGGCTCATTTTAGTCAAATATTAATATTTCTGCTTCGGTGTGATTAGTGTAACCATAACATCATGGAAAATTGTGCTATAAGTAAAACAACTGCTGCTAATGTTGTCTCTATAATCCATAATTAATAATCACTCTGTGTTGCTTTTATAGGATTATACGTACTGTGGTATAAATCTCTTTTGTAGTTTCCACTATTAGCATTTGGCTCACAGAGAATCCAGTAATGCCTTCACCAAAAACCTCTTCTCTACATGCACTCTTCCCTGAATTCAGTTTTCTCTCCCCTCTCATTGTTACCATGGCAAATCTTATGTCTGTATTTAGATACATCAAGTCAACTATGCCATAAAAACTTTGTTATTGTAGTTCCTTTTATGTTTACTATTCTCTGTGTTTATTTAATAGTAACACTGTTAATTTGGGTCCTTTGGTGTTAATCAACAATTCCTTTGCAATCTCCTAATAGTTATCTGTCATTTTATTTGCTTTATTAATTTTTATTTATGTTGCAGTCTTTAACAAATTATCATCTACATTATCATGAAAATACATATAAATCATGATATTATAGTAATGATACAGTAATCAATTATTTTCCCATGATCTGACAAAGATCTCTTCATGAGTAGATGTTGACAATGTGTATTATTATCACTGAATGATAACATGCATTTTCTGTTATAATGGGACACAGTTATTTTTATATAAGAAAATGTTCCTTCAATCTTTTGTCCCTGGGAGGCTTTTTCCCTCTATTATTCTTTTCTTGGCATTGTCTAATGTGAAACTTATTTTTCCTTTATTAACATCACAAAGAATGACATAGAAATGCTTTCAGATCTGGCAGACTTGGTCACATCTTCATACTAATCTTAAATTGATTAATGATTTATATGAATAATTACTTGTGAGTTAGAACTGACTTTCCCTCAGAAGTTTGAAGGGCTTGCTATGTTTTATTCTACATTGTGGCATAAAAGTTAAGGTACATTTAATTTACACTAAAAGAAGATTTCTTTACTGTAAAGTTTCTGCTTTTATAGAACATACAGCAATATGATGTTACTTACAAAAGTCAATAGTGTTAGTATATTTATCTGATGACTTAAAATCAAATGTTATGGACATCGTGTTTAATTTCACACACTAATTTTGATGTGTCTGTTAAAATTTGACAAGACATTCTACTAAGTTCCTCATTCTCCAAATGACTGTATATTGAATTAAGTTTCTTTTGGTAGATCTATATTATATAAGGTTTAATAATTGATTTTCTACATTTTATGTTTTTACGCTATAAGTTTAAGTGTGCATTTTGTCCTCATTAATTAGCTTTTGATAAACTTAATTTTTAGAATTTTGGTTCTTAAATATTGTATCATTATTAACAATATCTAGAGATTAACTTTATGTATTAAGAGATGGTTGTTAGATGAAAAATAAGGTAGAAAGGATATGAAGGAGTTTCAAATAAGCCCCAAGAACCTCATATGTCTCCAGATTCAGTATGGCTACTGTCTTCTGGGTAGAGCTCTATTTCTGTTAGAGTGCCCTTCATGCTGTCTTGGGAAGAGTATTTCTTTTTTGTTTCTTTCAGTCAATAGTTGCTCAGGACATGCTGTCACATGTCACTGTTCCTTAAACCTGATGCAGTCCGTGTTCTCTTGGGGACAATAAGAAAAGTCTGCAGGTTTTATGATGTTTCTGGAAACTTTCATCTCACCTTTAGGAATAAGGTTCACTGTCTCTTTTCATAACAATCCCTGTTGAATCATCATGTATCTTCCTATTGAAGAAAGATGGGGTATATAAGTGTGGATTGGCATTTTCCAGTCCAAAGATCACTATAATTCTTGTATTGGTACCTAACCAGCTTCCAATCACCTCTGTGTTTTGTTTCTCATCCATTGCCCTTCAAGACTTAATGTTCCTCACTCCTTCCTATTCAGGACTCTACAACACTTGTGAACTACAGATTTCTCATCTCTTAGAGTCATTTAGTCCTGCTTTTTTGTCTCAGTTCAATCATGATTTTCAACTTTTTTTTATAGTTAATCTTTTCACCCTCTATATTTGAGGTTTTATATTACTGAAAGAACTCAAATTATATATATCAGTGTAAGTACACATCTGATTAATTACATTAGATATGTAAGAGCTTTTTAAAAACTAAGATAGTATTGCTACCTCCCTCCTACCCAAGAAAAAGTGTTCACCCTGTTATTTTTGTACAATTTTAATTAGTGTGTGTCTCTTCATTCTTAACTGCAAAACTCAACAGAATGATCTTTTATCACTATACTATTTTAAGAATTTATATAACTGTGTAAGCTGTGGATAGGTTTTCCTATCTCTCATCCCTCAGTGTAACCATGGACCAGAAGGTAGAGTGCTGTGTTCAGACACATTGCTAAAGAAATCACAATCTCTATCCTGAAGAAGTTCTTTTCTTTGTGATTTCTGTGGAGAGGAATCAAGATGTAGATGTGGATGACATCATTCCAGAGTGACCACAGTGTCAGCCACATAGCAGCTACAGATGGTTATGAGACTACATTTAGATGGAACAAAGATGTTAGAATTTCAGAACCACTAGCCAGATTTCATGTGTTTGATAGTTTTAGGTCAATATGATACAAACTAAAGTCATCTAAGAGGAGAGAACCCAATTTAGAAACTGCATTCATAAGATCAGGCTGTAGGCAAGCATGTAAGACATTTTCTTTTTCTTTTGAATTTTATTCTTTTCTTATACATTTGTGGTTGACATAATGTGAACCCCAATAAACTTATCTGGGGGTCAGAGAACAGAACAGCCACTATATTAAACATAGAGGTTATGCAATGGTAGCACACGCCTTTAATCCTAGCATTCAGGAGGCAGAGATCCATCCAGATCTCTTGTGAGTTAAAGGCCACACTGAAAGAGCCAGTCATGGTGACACACACCTTTAATCCTAGCACTTGAGATCTCATGTCTTGCTTGGGAAAGTCTTTTTATCACAGGAAGTGAGGGCAGGAAGCAGAAAGGTATGTAAGGCATGAGGACCAGGAACTAGAGGCTTTTAAACTTTTAGGCTTTCGGCAGCAGTTCAGCTGAGATACATTCGGATGAGGACTCACAGGCTTTCAGTCTGAGGAAACAGGATTGGCTGAGGAGTTGTCCAGGTGAGCTTGACTGTCTCTCTGATCTTTCAAAATTTACCCCAATAGCTGACATTGAGTTTTACATTTAATAAGACCATTTAAGATTCGTGTTCCATACATTACATCAGGACTGCAGTTTCCCGTCTACTCCCATCCAGTGTCTTCTTCTGCTTCCCCTCTTCACCAGACCCACTCCTCCTCTCTCTCTCTTCCAAAAATAGAAAAAGAAAAGAAAAAAAAGAGCAGTCCTCTCATGGATATTCACCAGAAATACAATAAGACTAGGCGCAAGCCCTCATATAGAGGCTGGATGAGGCAACCTAAAAGGAGGAAAAGTATCCCAAGTACAGGCAAAAGAGTCAAAGACACCTCCACTCCCATTGATGGGAGTTCTGCAAAAACAACAAGCTGTACATCTGTAACATATGCAGAGGATCTAGCACAGACCATGCAGGCTCCATGATTGCCTCTTTAGTCTCTTTGAGCCCCTGTGAGCCATGCTTAGTTAATTCTGTAGGTCATGTTCTCACCAAGACCCCTCTGGCTTGTACAATACTTCCTCCTCTCTTCTGCAAGGTTCCACTGGCTCCATCTAGTGACTGGCTGTGGGTGTCTGTGGTGATATATTGTGTACCCTAATAAACTTGCCTGAGGATCAGAGGACAGAGCCAGCCACTAGATTAGACACAGAGCCAGGTAGTGGTAGCACACACCTTTAATCCCAGCACTTGAGATCTCATGCCTTTGTTTGGGAAGCACACATGCCTTTAATCCCAGGAAGTAATATGGCAGGGCAGAGAAAGGTATATAAGGCATGAGGAAACAGGAACTCAGTCTCTTTAGGCTGAGGATTTTGTAGAGGTAGGAAGGCTGTTCTGCTTCTTTGATCTTTCAGCTTTCACCCTGATATCTGACTCTGGGCTTTTTCTTTCTTTTTTTTATTAAAAGACAATCTAGATTTGAACAACACGTCTTCATCTGCTCCCATCAGTTCCTAGATGACACCCCTCTCATGAGAATTGGGCTAGACACCTGTCATGTTTTTCTTTCTGGGTCAGAGTTATTTCACTCAGGATGATCTATTTGCCTGCACATTTCATGATGCCAATGTTTTTATCAGACAAGTAATACTTCTTTGTGTAAATGTACATTTTCTTTATCAATTCATTGGCTGTGGAATATCTAGGTTGTTTCCAGTTTCTGGCTATTACGAATAAAGTTGAAATGAACATGCTTGAACAAGTGCGCTAGTGGTAGGATGAAGCATCCTTTGGGCACATGCCCAACAGTGGTATAGCTGGATCCTGAGGTATCTTGATTGCCAAATTTCTGAGGAAACTCTATATTGATTTTCATAGTGGCTGTACTAGTTTGCACTCCCACAAGCAATGGAGGGGTGTTCCCTTTGCTCTACATCCTGGATAGCATGGGCTGTCACTTGTGTTTTTAACCTTAGCCATTTGACAGGTATAAGATGGAATCTCAAAGTAGCTTTGATTTGCATTTCCCTGGTGGCTAAAGATGTTGACCAATTCTTTTAAGTATTCTCAGCCATTTCAGATGCCTCTGTTGAGAAATCTCTGTTTAGATTTGTATCTTATTTTTTTAACTGGATTATTTGATTTGTTGATGTTTAGTCTTGGAAAGATTAGGGATACAAGGGACATACCTAAATATAATAAAGGCAATTTACAGTGAGCCTCTAGCCACCATCAAATTAAATGGAGAGAAACTCAAAGCAATTCCACTAAAATCAGGAACAAGACAAGGCTGTCCATCTCTCCATATCATTCAACATAGTACTTGAAATTCTAGCTGGAGCAATGAAACAAATAAAAGAGATCAAGCAGATACAAATTGGAAAGGGAGAAGTCCAAATATCATTATTTGCTGATGATATGATAGTATATATACGTGACCTCAAAAATTATACCAGGGAACTCCTACAGCTGATAAACACCTTTAGTGAAGTGGCTGGATACAAGATTAATTTAAAAAAATCAGTAGCCCTTCTATACACAAATGACAAACAGGCTGAGAAAGAAATCAGGGAAAGAACACCCTTTGCAATAGCCACAAATAATATAAAATATCTTGTGGGTAACTCTACCCAAGCAATGAAAGAATTATATGACATTTTCTTAGTGATTGATGGGGGAAGACCAAGTCCATTGTGGATGATGTCATCTCTGGGCTGGTGATCCTGAGTTCTAGAGGAAAATAGACTGAACAAACCGCTAAGCAACAACACTCCATAGCCTCTACATTAGCTCCAGCCTTTAGATTCCTGTTTTGTTTCAGTTCCTGGCCTAATTTTCCTTAATAATGAACTGTTCTGAGGAAGTGTAAGCTTAAGATGCCCTTTCCTCCCCAAGTTGCTTTTGATCGTGGTGTTTAGTGACAGCAATAGTATCCTTAAATTAAGACAAGTTGGTACTAGGCTAGTGGTGTATTGCTGTGACAAACCTGATATGTTTGGGAAGGATTGTGAAAGGACTTTGGGACTTTGTGCATGAAAAGCCATCAAATATCAATGTTTTGGTGAGCTGTTCAGTTGAAGCTTGGAAGGTAAGAATGTGGAGGGCCATGTGGAAGATGAAGGGCTGGCTTGTGAAGTTTCAGAGGGAAGTTTAAAGAATATTGAGACCATTTGCTATTTTGATTTAAGACTACATGTTTGTTGTTAGCTGGGGCAGAAGAATTGACTATGATTAACAAGATACCAGAACTACTAAAGTGAAACCTATACTTCTCTAGGATACTTGAAGCTGGTCAGCTGGAGTTGAGAAATTAAGGTGATTAAAAAGAGATCACCACCATTAAATTCAGTGAAATCTTCAGGAGTGTTTCCTAAGAGCACACAGAAGCTGTGTTCCAGAGGCAGCCAAGATTGTACCTCATGTTGGCAACTGAACTTTGTAGTGTAAGAGTCATGCAGGTGGTACTGGTTTCGAAGGCATGATGGGGTCATGGAGAGCAGCTGAGGCTTGGCACTGTGAAAGACCAGGAAAGGCCATTGGTGAAGGTACAGCCTTAGTGGCAGTTGAAGGCCCAGAACTGAATGGGTTATGAAGAGAAGTTGAGGTTTGGCACCATGAGGAGAGCCTATGAGAGACTTTTGGTGAAAGTGCAGCCCAGTTGCAGCAGAAGACCCAGCATTTTGGAGATGCCAGTAACATGGGATGACCACCAATTACTGCAGCAGCAGTGGAGTGGACAAGGGGGACTCTAGAAGGCAAGCTGTGTATATTGCAGAGGGTAGAGATGGAGAAGTGGCCCAAGCCCTTTGGAGGAGCCCAGAAAATTGTGAGTGAAACCCAAATATTGGAACTTGAGTTATTTACACTTTCTGAATTTTGTTTTGCTTTGATTTGGCTGTGACTGTGTCCTAAATTCTTCTATCTTGAAGTAAAAAGCTATTTAATTTATGTTTGGTTTCACAGGAGCCCACACTTGAGAGACTTTGAATTTTGAAAGAGTTTGGATTTGATAAGAGAATGGCTATTTTAAAGAGATGAAACTTTGCTGTGGATATCGCTCTGTATAAATAAAATGCTGATTGGCCAGCAGCCAGGCAGGAAGTATAGGTGCGATAACCAGAGAAGAGAATTCTAGGAACAGGAAGGCTGAGGCAGAGAGACACTGCCAGCCTCCGCCATGACAAGCGAGATGTAAGTTACTGGTAAGCCACAAGCCATGTGGCAACTTATAGACTAATAGAAATGGGTTAATTTAAGACATAAGAACTAGATAACAAGAAGCCTGCTGCAGCCATACAGTTTGTAAGCAATGTAAGTCTCTGTGTGTTTACTTGGCTGGGTCTGAGTGGCTGCGGGACTGGCAGGTGAGAGATTTGTCCTGACCGTAGTTTGTAGGACAAACTACAGAAAAACTTCAGCTACAGAACTTTTATTTAATGTGTTTTAACTTGCAAAAACTGTGGGACATATAAAGTTAATTATATTTTAAAGTGAAATCTTAGGGATGAATGATAAAGGAAAGATTACTGCTAAACTGTGTGTTTATGTGTCAAGTTGACAAGGGGCCAATTATGTTGAAGAGTTTTATATCAACTTAACAAAAGATAAAGTCATCTGAGAGGAGGGAACCTCATTTGATAAAATGCAATTTGATTGCAAAGTAATGATTGATTGACATACAAAATAAAATTTGATAAAACCTCAATTTGATATATGAATATAAGATCAGGCTGTGAGGCATTTTCTTGATTAGCGGTTGAGGAGGCCATAGCCCTTTGTGGGTGGTACCATGCCTGCGCTGATGGTTCTGGATTCTATAAGAAAGCAGGCTAGCAAGCCAGTAAGAAGCACCCCTCGATGGCCTCTGCATCTGCTCCTGCCTCTAGGTAACTGCCAGGTTTGAGCTCCTAGCCTGACTTCCTTTCATGATGAACTGTAATGTAGAAGCATAAGCTAAATAAATCTTTTCCTCACAAAGTTTCTTTTGGTCATAGTGTTTTATCACAGCAATAGTAACCCCAAATTAAGACATTATCCATCTAATAGTCACAGGTTTCTGGGGGCTGTGGTGACAGATAGGGCAGATGGAGAGCATCTCATCATCATCCAAAATTCTATTTAGAGCTTAAGGAATAAAGAAGGAAATCATAAAAGGGTTTCTGATCAAAGCTTTTAATCAGCATATACTGTGTCTATCTGTAATTTTCTGGATAACATCACGTTATTACATGAAAGAAGTAAACACCTCTCTGTGCTGAGACACGTGTCTGAGATTAGCAAGCAACATTTTCTACATATACAGGTGCTACACACACAAACACACACACACACACACACACACAAACACACACACACACACACACACACACACACACACAAACACACAGAGAGAGGGGGACACAAGATTCTAGCACTTACTCACTGAAATGAAATTTTTAATTCTGTTATCCAATCTTCTGCTCTGACTACAAATGTAACAGAATTATTAAAATGACCTAAAATTGTGAAGTGCACAATAAGAATTTTGGCATTCAATTAATCTTACATTATCTTATTTGTGTTCATGATCATGAGTGTGATTGAATACATCTTTATATATACTGGGAATTTATTTTCCCCATATTGTGTGATTAGATCTTTGATGCAAAAATTCAAATGTATTTCCAAAATTTTATACAATGATGTTAAATGCTAGTGAGTAAAGTTAATAACATTCACTGATTTACCAATAACACTATATACCAACACACTATTATTAAAGTATAGATCCAATACACAGAAACTCCCAAACTTGAAAGAATTGGGGTACAAAATGCTTGAGATGCTGTTGTAAAACTTAAGATGTGAAATGCCAGTGAAAACTGGTGAATATTTCAGTAAAATGTTTCCTAAATATTTAAACATATGTTGAATACATAGGGAAAGTTATATGGGGATAGAAGTGTTAAAAAAGAAAATTCAAAAGCCTGCTAGAAACAAGGGAAGAACATTTAAATAAGTGACCAAATCCAATTACAGTACACTCATGTGTTCTTTAATACATGAATCTTAATTATAAAGAATGTTAAACAGTCAGTTATGGAGAACATTTTAAAGAAAATATGAACCTTTACTATGAACACTGATGTTTAGAAAGTAGCTGTGTGAATGTAGAATTAACTTACAAACCCACATTCAAGGAAGTAAAAAGTTTGCTTTTCAGGTTCTAGGGAATTCCAAGTTTATTACTAGCAGCTTGTTTAATATCTCTTGGTGCAGAGAATAAATCACTCAACTGTTACACCTGACTAAACTAAAGAAGTAGATGGCAATAACATCTGTAATCAGAAGTCAGTGTTCTTCCATTCTTTACAATGATAATCTAATGTAAAGGGGTCATTCTATGAAATGTTAAATCTTGGGACACTTTGTAGCTACCCCTGAATGAAGCTGTTGAGAAAATTCTTTGGACACCAAACATTGCCATTATGTTTAAATATTATATATTTATCTTATATGTATAGGTATTTTGTGTAATCAGACATTTCCTATCCTGACCACCTGTTCCCAAATACTCAGCAGCGGCTTCCCAAATTACCACACAGAGGCTTGTATTAATTATAAATGCTGATCTAGCTCTTACATTTTAGTTAACTCATACTCTTTATTTACACTCTGCCATGTAGCAGCACCTTATTAGCACGGTGCAGTCAACTCCTGCTCCCTCCGTGTCTGGCTGGTGACCTCTCACTGCCTTGACTCCACCCTTTTTCTTCCCAGCATCTGAGTTTTGCTTTCCCACCTAACTTTATTCTGTTCAGCTATTGGCCAGTCAGCTTGTTTATTAAACCAATCACAGGGACAAATCTTTACAGTGTACAAAGGGATTATTCCACAACATATCCTTCTTTTCGTCAAAGTACAAAGGAAGGTTTGGACTTTAACATAATAAGATTATATACAACAAAACAGTTATCAAGTAAGAATTACAGTAACAATATCCAATCATCTGTATTTGGCAAAATGAGAGAAAATACTCTATTATCTATCTTATCTTGGTAAGTCTAAGTTTAACATCTAATTTACCTTTTCATCATAACTAAGGAAAACTATAATTATAATTTAGTCCTCAACTCCATCAAAGACCCCAGAAGGGTGGAATGTTACCTAATGACAGGGACATCAGGCTCTCTAGACAGACAGTCACCCAAAGTTTCTCTGCAACTTTGGGTCATCCATCTTTGCCCCACAGGCCTAGAATACTTGACAGACTTTCTTATGAAGCAGGGAATTTTGAAGGACTGTCCTAGCCTGTCTTGGCAAAGTTCAGCACTCATCTTTTTTGCATCCAGTATGAATAGCAGGTTGTCAGAAGTTGAGGCAAGGGCAGTTTCTTTGCCTACATGGCTAGCTTTTGCATAAAGAAAACAAACTCCATATAGAGTTTCTTCAATGTCCATCATCTTCTTTGAAGTAATTGGTTCTGCCAGGAGCAGAACTCTCTCACTGTCAAGAAAAGACTAAGTTCTTAAAACATTTTAGATGCCATATTCCATAGGTCTTTTAAGTGTTTGAAGATTGCCTATCTATCTGAAATGTATCCCTGTATGACCTTAAAAACCTAACTAATATGATTATAAGTTTGCTATTATAGATGACTATTAATCTGTATTTCTTAATTTTATATTACTTTTTTTTTGGTTTTTTGAGATGAGGTTTCTCTGTGTGGTTTTTGGTGCCTGTCCTGGATCTCACTCTCTAGATCAGGCTGGCCTTGAACTCACAGAGATCTGCCTGGCTCTGCCTCCCGAGTGCTAGGATTAAAGGCATGTGCCACCACCACCCAGCTATATTACATTTTTCAAATGTGCTGCATAAACATAATACCCTAAACAAGAGTAGAAATATAAACACAATATAAAAAAATGAACTTTATATTTGAACAATAAACTAACATTCATACCAATGCAAAATACCCTGAGATTAATAGCTTTTGGGAATTAAAGTAGATTCAATAATCTACCCTTTTATCCTATCATTTTTATATCCCCTTTTTTAGAATGAGATCCCTAAATTTAATCTCCTTTGTTCAGCTTTTTTTCCTTACCAGTAACAACTTGTAACCAATCCCCCTTAAATGACAATAAATATCCATCACCCATTTTTTGGGAATGTGTACATAGTTCTCTAGTCTACTTCCTGTTGATTGAGGGCACTAGTAATCTTTGGGAAAAC
Organism: Peromyscus melanophrys; assembly: GCA_902168415.1. Lineage (NCBI taxonomy): Eukaryota > Metazoa > Chordata > Mammalia > Rodentia > Cricetidae > Peromyscus > Peromyscus melanophrys. The sequence continues at coordinate 69,751 of CABHPR010153760.1, read as the reverse complement.
CTTGAGAAAATCAAGATAATTGTTAGGTCTTGGCTGGAGTGTTCTCTGAGGCTGGATCATCTCATCCAGCAGCTGTGAAGCTGTTCTGGATGCAGAATTCTGAGGATACTGTAACACAGGCATTTTGAAATGCTGAATCACCTAGGCCAACCATTTTCATTGGAGATTTTTCAGGGGGTCTTCCTCAATCAAACCCGATTATTCTTAATCCATAATGAATCCTCTAGCTCTCATTTCCTATGTAAATAAAAGCAGAAACTCTTTCCCAAAGTAACATATCTTTTGACTTAAATTTTGAAGTCAAGATATGTCTAAAATTTATAAATTGGTTTAATCTAGCAGCTTTCATAACCAAGTGTCTCCTAGCAGTCAAAAATTTTAAAGACAACAAAATAATATACATAATCCATTCTCTCTATGTATTTTCCATCTTTACATGGCTTCTTTCCTTTATATTAATTTACTCCTTTTTTTAAGGACTTCATTATTTTAAATCTATACTTTTAGTCTATGACAGTATATTCTCTTTCTCTTCTTTCTTCCAAGCCTATATACTTTTTAAACACATTATACCCCATTTAGAGGTTTTTTTCTGTCTGAATCTATCCTTACTGTACATCTGTAACTTTTTCTATCTATGTGAGCAAATAAATAAATAAATAAATAAATAAATAAATAAATAAATAAAACAAAACAAAACAGAAAACCTGCTGTGTAACTTAGATCATGGCCTGCTGGTGCTGGCTCCTCTCCCTCTGAAAGTCTAGTCTCATGGCAGTGACACCTTTACCATCATCTCTCAAAGCTATGTTTACCACTCCCTACTCTGGGAAGTTTCTGGGTCCATGCTGCAACTGAATAGCATGCTACCAACTGCTCATAAACACCATATAAGTGTTTCATAGTAGGGCCTCTTAAAAGAGCCACCCATTTTTGCTGATAGTGCCAAGTCAGGAAGCTGTCTCTTAAAAAGCTGTGCTTCTGTTCACCACCAGCAGAGTCCACCAGAGAAAAGGTAGCTACCAAGAAGCTTGACTCTGTTCTTGAGTGTCAAGAATCCTTTTTTAAACTTTGTCAAGTTTTATGTGGAAATTTCAGGCACACATTGGAACATCATATGTAATTGGATGTTTCCTGTCCAGATCACCTGTTCCCAAATACCTGGCAGCAGCTTCCCAAACTACCACACAGAGGCTTATAGTAATTATAAATGCTTGATCAATAGCTCAGGCTTGTTATTAACTAGCTCTTACATTTAAATTTAACCTATATTCCTTATCTATGGCTCTGCCACATGGCGGTACCTTTACTAGCATGGCGTGTTCATCTCCTGCTCCTGTATCTGACTGGTAAACCCTCTCACTCCCCTGACTCCACCCTTCTTCTTCCCAGAATTCTCAGTTTGGCTTTCTTGCCTAACCTTATTCTATTCAGCTATTTGCTAGTTCATTTGTTTATTAAACCAATCACAGCTACAAATCTTCAGTGTACAAAGGAATTATTCCACAGCAGTTTTGTCTGTGTCTGGTTACCACATGCATGCTTGGTACCCAGAGAGACTAGTGGAGTGCCTTCGATAATCTGGAAGAAGGTATTTGTGTTCTCTGCTACCTACAAAATAAAGATCTACTTTTAAGAATTCTTTTTTCCATTTCAAAGTTTTATCTAGAGGCCTTCAGATTCTGGGGAAGAAGGGTTTTCTATGTGTTTTACCATAAAGATGTTCATCTAAACATCTAAAAATAGAAAAATATTGAAAATAAAACCAGTACTAAATATTACATGTCTAGAGGGGCCAGAGAGATGTCTCAGTGGATGAAAGAACTGGCTATTCCTACAGATAATTCAAGTTTCCATTCTCCATACCTACATGATGGGTAACACCATCTGTAACTGATGTTCTGAGGGGCCTGATGCCCTCTTCTGGCCCCCTTGGGCAGTACAAGGTGACATAAAGATAAACATTCCAGTACAACACTCATACACATAAGATACATTTTTAAACACAATTACACATCTGTTTCTTTTATCTACTCTTCTAGAAATGATTTTTAACTCTATTTTCTCAAATTTAGAAAAAGCCTTTCTGAAGAATTAAGATTAAATACATGATCTAATATTGGTTTCAATTGCATTAATATTGCCTTTTTTCTCCATCTGAGGCAGTATACCAGGCTTGAATCAAATAATGCTTTTCTGAATGTTTCCTAAGTCAAATGTTCTTAAGGCTTGCTGATAGTTTTACCAGAATAAAACATAAAATAATAGGTATAATGGTTCCTATCACTCCCTAAAGTGTTTTGGGATGATTTTGGTCTGTGTGAGCTCACACAGTTAATACTTACAGAAGCTGCCTGTTTTCCTTACCATTTTCTGCAGTCTCCGAACTGTGTACTTTCTGGCACTGTGCTTTGCAGCTTTCAATTACATGCTCATATTCTTTGGTGACTTTCAGTTTTGCCAAAACTATATATAACACTTGTTCCCTAATATAAGTTCTAGAATGGCTTTGCCATATCAACCTATCAATACACTGTGACTTCGGTGTATTGATTTATGGTGAAAATTTACTGAGAACATAAAGGATGAGGTAAATAGACTGACTGACAGCTGTCGAGTCATTACTCTTGAATAGAACCCACATAGGGATGATATAAGACACTAACTTTTCACAATGATATTAATGAACATTAAGAGACACACCAGTTATCTATGGTACAGATGTTTGAGATGTACTGTATCAAGTAATTAAATGTCTATCCTAACTAGTGATCCTTCATTCAATAAATAAGTAAACATGACTGATCACGAGTTAATATCCAAGAACTTAGTGCATGAGCATTGGAAATATTCTCTTTATAAGTATAGAAATATATATATATATTAGTTTATTTTTAATTACAAATGTATTCTTGCCATGATAATGTCCTCATAAAAAGCTTTTAACTCACTCTCTTGGCCTAATTAGATAGAATTTTTAAACTTAATTTACTGTGTGAAATTAAATTTCAGCTGTACCAAATTAGAGGTATTATAAAAAGAATTAAATTATTAACTAGGGAGCAAAAGCCTTACTACCTTGGACATCCTCTGATAACCATTTTATTTCTAAAAACTTGTTCTTTATAAATTTACAACCAGTTTACCAAAACAAGTGCAATAAATAATTCTAAATGATAATTTTTGGATCATTAGTCAACAGCAGTTAATTTCTACTTTGCTAGATATGTCTCAGTGATTTTATATATATATATATATATAAATGTGTGTGTGTGTGTGTGTGTGTGTGTGCAATCACTATGTTAAGCCCTCTCTCGAAAGCAAGTTATTTTAACTTAAACCATAAAATTAAAATTATTTATATATAATTTTCACCATGAATTATATGACATATTATACCAATTTATTTAATAAACTTTTTCTTTTAAAATGAGAATAGTAATTCTTTTTGAATAGCTGTCAAAAATGATATAAAGCACTTAGATAGACTTTAGTATCTTGGGATGAAAAATTGAAAGCAAAACCTGACCATAACTAGATTTATGTGATGAATTCAGTTGAGTTGTTACAAAAAATAAAAACTATGAAAATTTGACAACTGAAAAGATGGCTCAGCTGTTAAGAGCACATACTGCTTTTTCACAGGATTGGAGTTCAGTTCTCAGCATCCACTTTGGGTCACTCACAACTGCCTTTCACATTTACTTATGCAAACCCTCATACAGACAATTGCATGCACACACACACACACACACACACACACACATACATATATTTTTTCAAATAATGTGAGCAAGTACAAGAAGACTATAAACTAGTAAAGAATATTTTTTTTTGTTTTTTTGTTTTTTTTGTTTTTGTTTTTCGAGACAGGGTTTCTCTGTGTAGCTTTGCGCCTTTCCTGGAGCTCACTTGGTAGCCCAGGCTGGCCTCGAACTCACAGAGATCCGCCTGCTTCTGCCTCCCGAGTGCTGGGATTAAAGGCGTGCGCCACCAACGCCCGGCACTAGTAAAGAATATTAACAAAGAAAAAGTTACTCATTTCTTCTTACAGATGACACATAAATACATAAGGAACACATTCTAATCTGCTTTTATCTATAGATGACAAAAATAAAAGAATTAACATAATAATCCTTCTTGGAAAACATGTGATGAAATAAATCTTTATTATAGGAAATTCCTGACAACCATACTTAAATTATATGTCAATAGAAGTATGTATAGATGTAGTTAAAATTCCAGGTTAAGGAAAAATCCACTTTTAAGAAGATATTGTTTAAATACAAACTTTTTCACTAAATCATTCTTGAGTGACAACATTTTTAATACCTTTGGAAAATTGGAGAAATAAACAAAAATATCACTGCTCTTTTAGCATAGTCAGATACGTGGAATAAAGTTAGGCTTGGATAATGAGGAATATTTCTCAGAGAATTTTAGTGGTGATTAGTCAAGGAGGGTCATAATTTACTTACCTTTCCTTTTATCATTTTATTCTTTATTTTGACACAGTTCAGTTTTGTTGTCTGCATTTAGAAAAATGAACATGATTACTCATTTCAGGCATGTTAATTGATCAAATATTTGAAATTTTAATACATCCAAACATGAATTTTCAAAATATTTACAATTCAATTTAGTCAAAGTAATCTCATAAATTGGACATATGTACATATTTCATGAATGAATGTATGTGTGATATAACCATAGTAATTTTCATATTGCTTACTTTAGCAACTTTAAAAATATGTGGTGCTGGGAAGTGGTGGTACTTGATTTTCATTCCAGCACACAGGATTCAGAGGCAAACAGATCACTGAGTTCGAGGCAAGTGTGGTCTACAGAGCAAGTTCCAGATCAGCCAGGGTTATATAGAGAAATCCTATCTCAAAAAAAAAAAAACAAAACCAATATATATTGTCATGTTGTATATATTATAAATATATAATATAGTAATTAAATTGTATATTGATTAAATTTTATAATAAATATATGCGGTATTTATAATATATTAATAAAATATATTTATTATATGTGATATTTATTATATTTTAATAAATGATAATGATAAATATTTGATAAATTTTATATATATACATATATATATGTAGTGTGCGTGTGTGTGTATGTGTGTGTATCTTCCAAGACTTGAAATGTTCATTTTACCACACTTCCTACATACAGACCCACTTCATTTTCTAAGATTCTTGTGTTCAGGTACATACAAATACATGTGTGGATAGAGAATAAGGCACAGAATATGTAGTTTTTAAAGTTGTACTTTAATCATTATATAGGAATAGATGTACATACATAGTTTGTGTTCTGAATGGGACTTTTATGCATGTGTATTTTTCATATATGATAATACAAGTGTATGTAACACACACACACATGTTCATCTCTCAGTACCATGGTAGATTAGCTCCAAGACCTGCATGTATAAGTATCTTTTATAAAATAGCCTCATATTAGCATGTAATTTATTCATAATCTCCCATCATTGCATTCATTGCTTACAGTATTTGATAGAATGTAAATGCATTATGTCACCCTTAGACCATGTTATTTAGGGAATGATGATAAACATAGCCTATGCATGTTTGGTATTGATGCATTGCTTAAAAATAGTTTCAATATTGCAATTAATTTGTTAAGCTATAGAGAAAGAAACTGGATTGTGTACAAAAGCAAAATAACATCTGAAATTGATTTTAATAAGGGGTAGAGGCTAAACTCATATATAAGAATAAAATTTATTCTTATAATCTGCTTTATGATAATATTATAAAATTACATTACTATATTTAATATATTTGTAATGTAACTATTATTACTAAAAATGTGATGGTTAAAACAATCTGTCTTCTGTACACATACACATTACTTACTGTAAAGCAAGTGTGTTTTCCTGAGCTGTACATCTCACATTTGCTTAATACGTCCACCTTTGAGCTAACAATCATCCTTTGCACAAATCTGTTTCTATGGAAGGCCTGAAAGGGATGTTACCAGCTTTAAAAAGAGGTGTTAGGAGTAGGTTCCATTTCATTTGCTATCTTTAAAAAGTTGTGTAAACATTTCAGTACTTACTTCTGCAAGCCACAGAAATATGAAATAGGAACTCAGCTGGCTCTGACAAGGCTAACCCAGCAAAGCCAAGAGTTCTGTTGGAGGTTAAAGCTAAAACTTAAGGAGTCTTGATGGTACTGGTTTTGAATATATTAGCTGTTTCCTGCAGTGAATTTCCTGTGTGCTATTGTAGCTTTCCCATTTGATTCCTTTCCCAAGAATTTCTAACAGTGTGGTTGATCATTTATCAGGCACAACTTCCCCTGTACATTTGGGGTATATGGATAACATCCCCCAGCTGTGTATGAAAACAGTCACACAGTCAAAACCTGATTCCCACAACCAGGTCTTTGTTCCTCTCTCCAATATAAACTTGCATTTATCTTCACTGGCAGGCATTTGGTCAGTGTTAAATGTCTAGGCAAAAATATCTCATTTGAGACATTCTGAGACACTCAAGGACATAGAATTACAACACCTCTGAATTTGTTGATTCACAGCCTTTAGATAGATAAGGACCAAGTGTGCCCTGGGCTCACCCAGTCTACAGATAGGAAAGTGCTGCCCCAAGCTAACCTCACTAACAAAATCTTTTTTTTTTTTTTTTTTTTTTTTGTGGTTTTTCGAGACAGGGTTTCTCTGTGTAGCTTTGCGCCTTTCCTGGAACTCACTTGGTAGCCCAGGTTGGCCTCGAACTCACAGAGATCCACCTGGCTCTGCCTCCCAAGTGCTGGGATTAAAGGCGTAAGCCACCACCGCCCAGCACAAATTCTTAACTCCTTTTATTTCACCTTGGTTTACTAATCAGCTTATTATCTAACCACACTTAGGAATGCAGTATTACATATGGATTCCCCCCTTTTTTCCTTCTTACATCCTCCTAATTGATTTAAGGTCTCTTTCCCTCTCATTTGACCCTGTTCCCTTTAAAAGTTCACTGAGGCTTTTACAAGTAACCTCCTCCTTGAGTCATAAAGAAAGCCTGACAGTCACTGCCTGGTGTAAACTCTTATCTGCTTTTATGACCCTAAAAGAACTCAAACCTTGTGACTTTGCTTTGGTCAGAGAATTGCTAATTGTATGTGTATAAAAACGGGAAACTTTAGAGACTTGAGGTTGAACTAAGATAGAACAGCTGAGAAATGTCTGAGAGAAAAGAAGCTGTAGATTTAGAATGACTTTAGTACAATAAAGGAAATGGACTGGAAGGACGTGATGTGTGTGGATTCATTTGACGTCCCTGAGATTAGATCCCTGCCGCTTGTACCATCTTCCCCCAGACTCTGAGAAGGAATCTCCTCGGGGCAGGTACCCAGGGGGGCTTTTGATAACCCACTAACGTGGCAAAACATGTTAACAATTCTCTTTGGTTTCTTCAGAATTCATATTTAAAAATGCAAGAATGGATGGCTTCTTTTCCCCTGGCATCTGGGTTAAAGCACTGAGATTTGAAGAATTTATTTGGGTCTCTATGGAAACTGTCCTTTCTTTCCCAGTCAAGAGCATTTTTGTTGTGTGACCTTTACATCCGCCTCATTCTAAAACAATTCAAGGATAAAGATCATGTAATATAACTCAACTAGTACTTTAGAATGCTTCAAGTGGAAGAATTTTGTAATAAATATATATAGAGAGAAACTTTTTATAATGAATGTGGATCAAAAGTCAAAGTAAAATTAAATCTGCATAGAACACATGAAGTATGATGCATTGATACTTTAAAACTTCATATGCATTTAAATTGATATTGTTACTGTATAAATTAGATTGCCTTCTGTACTGTAAAGTTTAAAAAAAATCAAAACAAATCTTTTAAAATAATTTAACATTGAAGTAGAAGTCACTTTAGTATAAAAAGAATGTATTTTATATTTTATTAAAAAGTAGATAAATTTAATTTATACAGGTGTGTGTTTACATGGTTTAGTGAAAATAAAAGTGATATTGAAATATGTTGACACTTGGATATTGTTTTTCATTATATTACTAATTAACTCATTGCTTTCTTCAAATTAGCTGGTATCTTATTTTCCTACACTTCCTATACATTCTTATTTAATTCTTGTCTTTTGTCCTTGTGTTGAAATTGCCAAAAATGATTTTGCTTAATTTACCTTGAAATTAAGTCTATTTAATCATTAAGGTTTACTAAATTAAATATCACTATTTCATTTGGATGTGCTCTTTGAATCACATACAATTAATCTTCTTAAATAATTTTTAATATTTGTTCAAAAAACACATAAAGGAAAATTTTAAAGCATTTAGGCCCTGAAAATAAGCAAATACACTGATATGTCCAGGAGTTCTCCTGCTGCAAACAATAAAAGAAAGTGGATGAAGGCAATCCCGAAAGCTTTGTTTTTAAGCTCCTCTTAGGCACACATCCCTTTAAGAATGCAAATATAATGAATGGGACCATGACTTTTGGGTTACTTGAATAATTAAAGAGATTCCTATTCACTAAAATTGTACATAGGATAAGAAGTTAGAATTTTAGATAATCACTGACAAGACACAATGTAGAGATCAAGGTTCCTCATAGGTGGAAGACCCTTTTGAAAGCCATAAGTTTTTATTTTCTTTCTGTGAGCTCAGATAACATGAAATTAAAAAAAAAAAAAGGAAGAAGAAAATGCAGATGGGATATCTCTAGGTATAATGAATGCAATCAAATAATTTCCATTCATTGAGGTGTTAGTGTTAGTTTAAGATTACACTAAGCAGCAAAAGGATTATGAAAAGCCTTAATAACTACTCATCATACACCCTCAGAAAAGTAGAAATAGAGATATTTCTTCAACTTGATAGAAGACTTCTTCAAGATCATTGCAGCTGATATTGTTTTAAATGGTAAAACATTGAATGCATCTCTTCCAGGGTTATGGGGAAAAAAATCAAAGATACCTTTTCTTACCACTTACTTTGACTAAGTGGAAATTCTAGACTTTATAATGAGGCAAAATGGGACATAAAGCACATATGAAGAAGAAATAATGCATACCTGTTTTCAAATAACATGATTGCTAACACATGCAATTTAAAGAATTCTGAAATTAACCTTCCTAGAGGTAGTAAAATACTATGGTAAAGTCACAAATCTCAGACAAGCAGGCAAAATTATATCATGTTTCTCTGTGCTAGCAAGAGATGCAGGAAAAATTAATGAACAAAAAAAATTTTAAAGTACAATGCCACTTAGAATTTCTCAGAAGGTAAATACACAAGAACAAATAAGTAGGAAGGTAAAAGATTTACATACAGACTACAGGGTCATGGTAAAAGATAAAGGATCTCTACAAATAGAGAGACATAAGGTGTTCCTGGATGGACTTTACACAATTTAAATATGTCAGTGCTCACAATTTGATGACTAGGTTTATTACAGGTATCATAAAAATTCCAATAAGAACTTTTGTTGTCATAGACAAAATTATTGCAAACTGTTTATAGAATGATAAAGTAAATAAAATTATGAAGTACTCCCAAAAACGTGGCAAAGTCAGCCCAATGAAGCTATCAGATTTCAAGACATCCTATCAAACTAGAGTCTACAAAGCTTAGTGGGATTAGAGAAGAAGTGTAGGCCTGCATAGATGGAATTGAGGGAGGAGTTCAGGAATGAACTCACACAAGTACCATCCACCATATTTTACAGAAAGATATAGAAGAGTTTAATAGATAGAGACAACGTTGTGGGCAAATGAACCTGCAGCAAGTGATCTGTCATATCGAGGTAAGACGATAAGCTTTGACTGCTCCACACTTCACACAAATTTTAACTGAACATAATCAAAAAAATGCAAAATGCACAATTTTAAATTTTTCCCATGGGAGGAAGCAAGCATAAATCTTTGGAATCTCAAGCACGCAAAGATTTCTAAGACTTGCAACTAAATAATTCACAAGAAAAAATTTTACCAAAATTAAAACTTTTGCTACCATAAGAATATACGTTCATGACAAAACTATTTATTGATCTGGAGAAAATGATTTTAAACCACGTATTCATCAATGACTACTATATAAATTATGAAGAGCCTATCAACATAATGAAAAATCTAGACAATTTTATTAGAACGTGAACAGAGAACAAGAAAAATATCTCACTAAAGATCTGATATAGAGGCAAATAAATACAAGAAACCCCATCATTTTTTTCTAAATGAAAATAAAGCATTATATATTATAATTATTATATATTATATTAAATTTATATTTGAATATTGTATGTTTAATTATTATATTAAATACATTTAAATTATAGATAATACATGTTATAAATATTATATAATTTTTCAAGTGGAATCAAAATTACTGTGAAGAATATATATTATATATAATTATTATCACTATATTAAATATATTTAAATGTATATAAATATATGTAAATAAACATTTACATAATACACATATTATACATAAATATTTAAAGTGGCATCAACAATACTTAGAAGGATATACTGGAAGTAATTTGTGTATCCATCACTAGTGGGAATACAGACTTGGACACACATTCAATGAAAACAATATTCCAATTGCCAGAATAGCTAACTATATAGCAACCGTATGACTTAGCAATTGCATTCCTCAGTACATACTATACAGAAATTAAGAAATGTTTATGTACAAAACAATATATAGATGTTACAAAGGCTTTGTTTTTTTTTTTTTTGTTTTTTGGTTTTTTTTTTTTTTTGGTTTTTCGAGACAGGGTTTCTCTGTGTAGCTTTGCGCCTTTCCTGGAACTCACTTGGTAACCCAGGCTGGCCTCGAACTCACAGAGATCCGCCTGGCTCTGCCTCCCAAGTGCTAGGATTAAAGGTGTGTGCCACCACCGCCCGGCTACAAAGGCTTTGTTAATAATGATTATAAGTTGAAGACATCCCAGCTGTTGTTTAATGTGTAAATGATTTTAAAAAGACATCTATATGTTCTGTAAAATAGTAGGTAGCATCAAAAAAATATGTAGACTATATTCTAAGTTAGTTCCTAAAGAAATATAGTGAATGGAACAACAATATGAAAGTTCACATACTGATGGCTTATATTATATAAGTTATATTATATAATTATTATACTATATAATTATATAAATTATATTATATAATTACTATATTATATAATTATATAAATTATATTATATAACATTAATGAAGTATAAAAATTTTAAAAGATACATGACAAATATGTACCCATAGATATATGTACACATGCAGACACACACTATAATATCATGATTCTTTGATGAAAAAGAATTCATGGAATAACATTTCAATTATGGTGACATTTTAATAAATGTATAAATGTGTATAACTCTAAAAGTTTTATAGAAGTTGAAAATGTATACAAAATGTTGAATTGATATAAACTTGGGAAAATAAAATGTATTTAAATATAGGAGTTATAGGACACTATGAGATCAAATGAATTGATCTTCACTTAAGAGCAAATATTGGGAAGGAAGTTTAAAGCCATGCCAATTTAGCCAGTCGACAGTAGTGAGTTCTTGGGAGTGTCATTATCTTCAGTAGTGTTCTTGCTTCATTGTACAGTTCCAAGCCATGATCACTCAGGGAGTGTAGATGAAACATAAAGAAGCACAAAAGAAAGCCAAAGCCATGAATAAAGAAACTGGATTTGTGGGAGGAGGTAACATGAACAGGCATGGGGAAGGGAAATGTGAGGGTGGCTGCAGGAGTAATTGGAATGCATTATTTACATGTGTCAAATTGCCAAAGAACAAACTTAATGGAAGTCTATTTTCTTCAAAGAGAAAGTAAATCACTTATTAACTATGTGACGTAGGGTAATTCATAGACGCTTTCCCCTGTTTTGTCATCTGTGAATAAGAAAAATAGCCACTGCTGTAACAGGAAATTGTGAGAAATGCATCTATGAATAATGTATGTGGAGGGGAATCAGAATGGTCAGAACATGGGCTGTGTAAATCTTAATTACTATGATGATAAATTAGGTTCCTTTCCCCTTGGACACTTGGCTCTCATTAAGGATGTATATAGCGACTGGGTAGGTCTCTTTTATATGAGGTAATCTACAATAACCAACATTGTTTCTGGGTAAACTTGCCCAATAAAATTGGCAAGATCACATTCAAGTTTTTGGATGAGTGTGTGATTTCTGTAGAGGAAAGTCTTTCAAAATTTGTTCCATTTTTAAGGATATTATACTGTAATCCAAATTTAACTTCCTGACTTTGTATGTGCTAAAAATAGGAGCTGCATACTCATCTAAATTTGAGCTGACTTTCCACTCCCCCTCATTACACTATTTCAGCATGAATGGTCCTTCATGCATTTCCCTGTTTTCTAATACAGCACCTAATATAGCAGCCAGGGAGCAGGCAGTCACCAAAGGCTCGTCCTCATTCTAAACACTCATTGTTTCCTAGGACTAATAAATTCTATTAGTCAGATGAAGTGTCTGACCCCACACTACATGACATGGTGTTGCTTTCCTACCGGCTGTCAAATTCTGACCCCTCAGATCACTCCTCATCAAGTTGAGCCAACCATATGAGTAAGCCCTGTACACTTTTGCTTGGTTTTCATTTTGCTCGGCTCATTACTTTATTTGACAAATATCTACTGAGCTACTATATTGGGTCAAGTGAATCTCCAATGTACTATAAAAAGAAACCCAAATATCTGACCTGAAGATAATTTTATTTACTCGTGAATAAATGAGAAAAATCTTCACACAAGGGATTTAACCAACACGACGTGTTAAGTAGCAAGCACACTCAGAGAAGGGTGTAAAATACCAATAAGAAGGAGCCATGGAATCTATGTGGGAGCATACAGTGCTATCAGATAGTTATAAATATAATTGGTGTTAATTCCAACATTTCTCTGAATTATTTTGTGGAAGATACGTGACTGAAACCACAACACAATAATTAAGGGAAGCAACGATGATAATACAATACAGTTGTATGTGTTGTTTTTAAGAAATATCAGTTACCCCCACAACAGAGATGCTTGTATTTCTAAGTGAAAACACTGTGAGTCAATAAGTTTATCATAAAATTCATATGAAGTAGACTTTTGCTGCAGGCCACAAGAATATATCATAAGAACTCAGCTGGTTATGGCAAAGTCACTACCTGGAGGAATCAGGGAATTCCTCCAAGAGGAAGCCAAATCCCAAGGAGTTTTTGGTGTTACTTGGCTTGTTATATATCAGCTGTATTCTGTTATGAAAATCATGTGTGCCTTCATAGTTTTCCCAATTGACTTTTCCCTAAGAAGGGCTAACAGTGTGGACTGATCACTCTCTGGACATACACATTCCAGATATTGGGAGAACAGTCTCTGGAAAGGCTTTCTCTGGAATCAGATATCTCCCTTGGCCACTTTCAAGGAGTAGCAGTAATAACAGTTCACATACAAGTCTCCTGATTTAAGGTAAATTCCACAAGGAGACACCACCTAGGTCAGGTGGATGTTAAGTAATAGTTTTACACAATTTAGCTCAGACCCTCCTTTCTTACAGCCTTACTAACTTTATAGACCTCTAACTCCTTATTTAACCACTTCTAGGAATATTTAGATAACCTTCTTCGATGACAGCTATGCTAAGCCAGAACCCCAGCGAAAGCCTCCCTGTAATTATCACCGTTGGCAGCATCTGGCCAGGTCCATCCCCAGATGGAGGAAAGTACCTTATCAGAGATACCTCCGTACTTTCTAAGAACAGACTTAAGCATCCAGGCTACCCATTTGAGAAGGCCTGGCAGATGTGCCAATTAAGCTTTACTTCCTGCTTTCCCAAACCTTACCTCTAGTTCCAGATCTCCCTTTAACAATCACCAAAGGCATCTAGCTGTACACAGGTTGCCTAGCGACTGAGCACACTTTCCCCCACCCTGCAGAAAAACGGCAGATAGCTTGGACAGATAGGAGCCACAGGAAAAAAGAAGACATTTTTATTTTCTCCCATTGACCTAGCAACATATAGATTCTTAACATTTTCTACTAATCACGTTTAGGATTATAGTTGAGCACGTAAGAGCCCTCTTCTTAGATATTACCCAAATTTAGCCTTTAGTTAATTCATTTCCCCATTGGTCACTTCCCTTTGGGGTTGCAAATGATAATTAACGGTTATTGCCTCTCAGTGTGATTCTTATCACCCCTCTGTTTGACCCTGGAAGCCTGGCTTTATACACCAGGACTCAGGACTTCCAGGGCGTGGGGGGGGGGGGGACACGAAGAAGAGAAAAGAGAATGGAAGAACTAGATGGGTAAGAACTTGAGAGGAACAACCTGAGATGGGGAAGAACTAGGCTGTAGGGCTAGAAGAGAGTACCAGAGGAACGAGATGGAAGATGAGGAAGAGTCAGATGGGGAAGTACTAGCTGGGTAAGAACAAGATGAAAAGGACCTAGATGAGGCAGAGTTAAGACGAGAGAATTAAGGATAAATAGAGAGAGAAATCAGGCAAGAAAGGAGCTAGACATGAGAATAGAACTGAAGCTGTGTATAAAGGATGTTATGCCAAAGGAATTAAAGCAAGTGGACTATAGAGCTCGGTGTGCTGAGATTCTATTTCCTGAAAATAGTCCTTGCCGTTAGTAGTTCTCTCTCCTGAGCCCCTGGGATATATAATATCAAGGCTGGTCCCTCAAATATTATACAAGAGACTTTGAAGTACAGGATACTTAGAATATTGGAGAGACCATTAAAACATTCAAACATAATTATATTCTTTAAATTACTAGCAATTTCTTATAGAAATTAATACAAATTATAATATTTTAAATACAAGTGAGCAAAAGTACACGAACCTAGTTTGCAGAAAAGCTTCAGGTGAATTAGTCTGATTATCAAAAAATTGATTTCCTATTATTAAAATGTTTACAAGTATACATTATATAGAACTATACAAATACATAATTACAACTCAAACCATATTCACCTTTATTATATGAAAATAGATATAACACACTGAAGCCAATGTCATAAAATTGCCTTTAGCGGAAAAGTAATTCAAACTATGATTCATTTAGAGTTTGTCTTAGTTAAGGTTTTTATTGCTGTGACAAAACACCATAACCAAAAAGCAAGTTGGGAAGGAAAGTATTTATTTGGCTTATACTTCCACACTGCTGTTCATCTCTAAAGGAAGTCAGGACAGGAACTCAAACAGGATGGGAACCTGGAGGCAGGAGCTAATATAGAGGCCATGGAAGAAAGCTGCTTATTGGTTTGCTTCCCCTGGCTTGCTCAGCCTGCTTTCTTATAGATCCCAGGACCAGCAGCCCAGAGATGGCACCACCCACAATGGGCTGGACCCTCCCCCATTAATCACTAATTAAGAAAATGCCTTACTGCTTGTTCTCACAGAGGCATGTCCTTAGCTGAGGCTGTTATCTCTCTGATAACTCTAACATGTATCAACTTGACACACAAAATTAGCTCGTACAGAATTGCTCTGCATATAGAGAGATAATTAGCATTATAAATGAAAAATGTAAAAATTCCAGCTGAAACAAATATTGATTAAACAAACATCCCTTCAAAAATTTAAAAATAAGTATCTTTAAATGTGTGCCACACATGGAAAATCAAGCAAATGTTTATCAAATTTTTAATGTCTTGTTCAATCTTTCTCTGTGTACAAATCATCCTTTAAACCAAGACTAGACAATTTTGTGGTAAAGTTTACAGGACTTATTTCACTGCCGTACATTGTCTCCACATCTAGGTAGCTGATGCTGAAATGCACTATTTATATATATTATATATATTTATCATAAATGTGATATCACATATATTACAACCTACTAGTGCTGCTCTTGTATACATGTATTTGGTGCTGACTAGTTAAAATTGGGGCACAGTCTTCGGGAAAGCCAATTTCTCCATGAATGCTGATGTGCATCTCCCACATGGTGGAAGGAGTGAATTGGCATCTGCGAGTTGTTCTCTGGCCTCCATGTGCGTGTGGTGGCATGTGTCCACACTCACACACCCACACTCATATACACACCCATACTCACTTCCCCCAAACATAGTATGTAAATAAGGAAGGAAGGAAGGAACAAAGGAAAGGAGGGAGGGAAAGAGGGAGGGAGGGAAGAAGGAAGGAAGGAAAAATTAAACTCTAACATCCTTTAGAGATAATGTAAATTTTATATTAAGGATATGCTTACAGTAATTTTAGTTATTTTTCTTGACACATTTATTCTGTAGAAAAGTAAAATAATTTGATAAATATTGTCCTTGTTTAAATTCAAAATAAATGTTTTTTTAAAGCTTAAGCATAGGTGTCATTGACTATATCTATATTTATTTTCTCAGAATTTCAGAAAAATAATTTCAGAAAGGGCTTTGACAAACACAACATTTTTCAATTTTATAAACATAAATCTCAAAGGAAAACCTTGTCTGGCACAGAAGTACTAAAATAAACCCCACACATTGTGGAAATTAATGATAATCTATTTAGGAAAATCATTTACAGAGAATAGTGGAGGAGAAAAATAAGTGAAGGAACTCAAAAAAAGCCTCACGTAGAGCCAGCCAACTTGATTAATTCAAAACAAAGCGGAAATGGCAACATATCTAACCCCTGCTTGGCTCAAGTGTGTGAATGTGTGCACGCACTGCATGGTTTCTGGAGATGTTGGTGCTTATAACTAAGACTGCTTCCATTTGTTGGAAAATAGTCATGGAGAGGGGAAACAGGGAAAGCAGTGAAGACATGTGAATGTTCCATTGGGGTCTCTCTGCAACATTGGGAATGGACGCTGGTTTGCATTAGGGGCTCAGTGACTGCCTAGAGCTTGGCTGATGTGTAAATGCTTTTGATGTTTATAGTAGTGACATCTTTCAGTAAGTGAATGAACCTTACTTAAATCTATTAAGAACATTTGTTTCTTAATAGTTCCTCTGACATGTGGAAATTTGAGGCCATAATTTTTATAATTCTTATTTTATTTTCCCAGCTATTGTTTCTCCATTATGATACATTTCCAAACTCATGTTTGTAGTAAAATATTGAATTGTGTCAAATGAAAACACAAATCATGTCAATTAGTAGCATGCCACATGAACAGTTTCAAAACTTTATAAATACTGAACACTCATGTGTGTTTAATTTGTTAGAGGTTCTGAAACATTTTGCACTTTGAAGTCTGTATTTGAAAACTATGATGTTGGTGCTAGAAACCATATACTGTAAGGTGGCTCCTGGTCAGTTAAAATCTGCAGTGCAGAAATGCAGCTGGAACTTTATGATACTCTCCTGTCGAGTTTTAACCTGTAGATCCTTCTTTCCTCCCATCCTATTCACACATACTCACACATGTATACAAACAAGTAAGTTTAGCTTAGGAATCAAATCAGGTTAAACAATCACACAGCACACTATTGCCAACAATTGTGACAAGAATTAATCACTTTGATTAGTTTAGTTGAGACTATTAGGTAAAACTTATTTAAAAAAAGACCTTTTTATGTTTTTATTTGTAAAATCATCAAATACGTTAGATAGCATATGACATATGTGAAAATATGTTTTTAGTTCTTTCGCCTACTTCCCATACCTGTTACCCCAAGTTGACCCCTGTAGCCTCACGCACCCCCAGTCTCTTTTCCTCTTTCTTTTCTCCATGTCTTAATACCCTTCCTCATCTCCTTACATTAGCTTTTATGGTGGTGTGAATAAGAATAGCCCTCATAGGCTTATTTATTTGAGAAGAGCTCTGGCCTTGTTGAAGTAGGTGTGGCCTTGTTAGTGGAAATGTGTCACAGGGATGGAATTTGAGGCTTTGAAAGCCAATGCCAGGCCCATTTTGCTCTGGATGTAGAACTCTCAGCTACTTCTCCAGAACCATGTCTGCCTGCTGCCATGCTCTCTGCCATGAGGATAAGGGGCTTAGCCTCTGACACTGTAACCAAGTTTCTGAGTAAAATCAAATTTCCTTGAACTCATTTGGAAAACATTATGGGAAATTTGATAAAGCTGTGTTCTGCATTCTTGACCTTCATATGCTATTACTATTAATGACAAAATAACGTGTGTAAGTACAAGGTGCTCTCCAAGCCCATCAATGACAGCACAGGCATTATCAGATAGTTCTGCTTTTCATTACTTTAGATTACTCATGCCACATTCTAAATGTGGCTTGAAGTGTTTTACTTTTATTTAAATTATCATCTGAAATTTCTTAGGGAAAAACACTGATTAAAGTGAATTCAGAATAAAAACAAATCAAATACTGAAATTTTCATGAACATTTTCATTAGATGTTGTAATAAAGTGCCAGTTCAAAGAACTTTGTGGTTGATGATTGTTATCATTTGAAGGCAGTATAGAAAGGCAGGAAAATCTCGGGGATCAGAGAAAGGGAAAGGAACTCCTTGCCCTAGAATCTGGCAGATACGTTTGCCAGCCGCAAGTGCTCCAATACAGTTACCAGCTGCTCAAGTCCAGTTTTTCTTCATAGCCAAGAACTTGTGATTTTCTACACTCATTTGAGATGTAACTTGAGAGCCACCAGAAGGGTATATATCCATTCTTTACTATTCCTTGAAGAGCCCATGCTTTGACTTTGGCCACCCTACTCCCCTATTCTTCCTTTTGAAGCACATACTTCCACTTATTCTTTTCTTCTAGGTACCTCTTTTTCTCTTAACTTTCAGACTAAATCTTCCCAATGAGAACGCTGTACAGAGGACTCACAGGCATTTTATAGAAAGGGAAGTTGACAGTTGATGCCAACAAATGGACTAGGCCCAGTCCATCTTCTCTCTGTTGGGAGGCATGCAGCCTAGTCTTGGATCAACAAGATCCAATGGGTTTCCTCAAGGCAAGGCACCTGTGGAAATGGACTCTTACTTGGCAAAGATCAGTAGTCCATGGGACAGCACAGGAATTTGCAAAATTTGTGCAGCTTGCAGGCTTTTTTCTCTCTCATTATGTTGGTGGTTCTTTGGGTGGTTTTTAGTTTTACTTTGTCAGTCACACATGCAACAGCTATAATTTTCCCTGGAAATTCTGTTCCTTTTCAAATATCCTCTAAGTTTCAGCAGGGAGCTAATGCTTCTCAAATCTCTTATCTGGAATTACTAACTACAACTAATCCTGGAAACTTTTCTGACTCAATAGAGATAGTTAGGTACATATGAGAAAACAACACTTGGAACATTAACCGTATCTATTTCCAGAACATAACAGTTCTGGAAAGGAGAGTAAGGCATACATACAAAGAATAAGGAAAAAGACTCAGAAATACACATAGTGCCAACTGTTGAGAGTAAGTTCCCTGGACATCAAGCATAGAATCATTGGTAGGATATGATAGGCTCCAAGAGGAAAGAATACAATACAAAATGTGGGATGGATAGTTCCATCTTTATCATATACAGAAGTCTATATTGGTAAAAGAAGTATGGTATGGTGAGATAAAAAAGAGTACCTTATCAAAATCTGTCTTTTACAGAGAGATTGAGACATGGGACCCTATTGCAAAAGGAGAACTGTGTAAAAACAGATCTTTCAGACATGAAATAATTGTCTGGGTTTGAATATTGTTGTCCTTAAAGGATTGTACCCAAATCGATTATTTTTTAACTTTGTAATCACAAGTAGATGCCAGCTGCTATAAATACTGCGAAAACACAATGTGTCTGTCTCAATATTTAGTTAAGCCTGCAAAAATGCTGAACTCTATGTCTGTAATAAGGTTATGCAGGAGGTGGGAAGGTGCATTTGGGGAAGCATAATGGGGAACAGTGGGGGCTTTCATAATGGTCACAATGTATTCCTTAATTTATATATATATATATATATATATATATATATATATATATATATGGTTTTTTGAGACAGGGTTTCAGTGTCTGTCCTGGATCTTGCTCTTTAGACCAGGCTGGCCTTGAACTCACAGGGATCTGCCTGCCTCTGCCTCCTGAGTGCTGGGATTAAAGGTGTGTGCCACCACCACCTGGCATGATGTGTTTCTTAAAGTCAAAAATAGAAGCCAATATTAAAGCTGTTCATGTAACCCTGGTAAGAAAAACTTTAAGTATGAATAAAGACTGCCTGAGCTATTTGGGACCACTTGAGTGCAATCTACTTGGTGGTCAGAAGTTTTACTTGCACCAATGCCCCTTCCCAGTCTCAGGACCTGAATCCAAGCAGAGGCTGGACCCTGGCATCTCTCCTTTCTGAAAACCTCATGGACTCCTCCTGGAGGTCCTAGAAATGGAGGAACCAAACTACACTCCCATGATAACTAGCTGTAAGGCTTTCAGTCAGTCTTTGTAGACTTTACATGCAGGAGGTTCTTTGCTTCATTTAAATATAAGAACAAAACACTTCCTTCTCAGACACTTCTTTGGGAATAGAAATGTAGTAATGGAAAATTTCAATTAGAGTAGATTTTTAGATAAATCACACAAATAAAAATGTGTTTTTATGGATTGTAAATATTTGGTATATTCTCCCTTGAGAGAATTTCAGATTTTGGAGATATGATAGTTTTTCTGATAATGCCTGTGCTGTCATTGATGGGCTTAGAGAGCACCTTGTACTTACACACATTATTTTGTCATTAATAATAACAGCATATGAAGGCCGAAAATGCAGAACACAGCTTTATCACATTTCCCATTAAGTTTTCCAAATGAACTCAAGGAAATTTGATTTTACTCAAAAAGTGTATTTTGAAAACTTCCACTTTCTAAAATTAAACTTTAAATTTTGTTCTGGAATATGTGTGTGTGTGTGTGTGTGTGTGTGTGTGTGTGTGTGTGTGTGTATACATATAACCTAGATAATTTTATAAATCATACCACACTGCAAAAGTTCCTTTTAAATGTGTCATGGTTAGGGTTTCTGTTGCTGCAACGAAACACCATAACCAAAATGCAAGTTGGGAAGGAAGGGTTTATTTGGCTCACACTTCCACATTGCTGCTCATCACTGAAAGATGTCAGGAAAGGAAGTCAAACAGAGCAGGATCATGGAGGCAAGATTTAGTGCAGAGACCATGGATGGGTTCTGCTTATCGGCTTGCTTCCCATGGCTTGCTCAGTCTTCTTTCTTTTAGAACCCAGGACTACCACCCACCATGGGCTGGACCGTCCAGCATTGATCTTATTGAGAAAATACCTTACAACTGGATCTCATTCATTCATTTCCTCAACTGAGGCTCCTTCCTAGCTGATGATTCTAGTTTGTGTCAATTTGACACACAAAGCTAACCAATACAAAATGTTCAACCTCTAAAGCACTAGTTAAGACCTCCCTCCATGGCAATTAATTCCAGAGAGCAAATTCATTGAAATACAAGGACAATGCAAAGAAAGGAAAAGCGTGTCTTGTTTTCTAAGGCTTGTTCTTCCATCTTCATTTCATTCAGATGTGTGCTTTATCTGAATGAGTGTACCAATCATAAAATGGTGGGAATATGTTGTTGCTGTTTAGAATACCTAGTGTTCATGTTAACTGTGTACATGTCACTCTGCCTTCTGATGTAGGTGCTCTGAGTTATGAGTCTCAGTTCCACGTACACTGTTTTCTCCTCCACCAGGCCTTCTGAGAATGGATTTGGGAGAGTCAAACAGAGACTAAGGAACAGAGTGTCTCCTCCCTTAGCCAAGTGGTTTCCATATATATGTAGCAAGCCACCATGGGCTGTAGAGTCCTGATTACTGTGAAATCAGAATAGTGTCTTTAAAATGATGGATCTCTGGTCAAGCCACTCTCAATCATTTCTTCTTACTCTGCTGCTTCCTTCCTTTCACTAAGGACATTTCATCACAACCTGTTCCAAACTCCTGATGTGCTTATATAATCTGTTTACTTGTAACCTGAGTCTGGTGGGACGAGCCTATAATCTGAACCCTTCAAAGATGAAGGTGTCCCAGCCAGGGCTATGTAGGTTTTTCTCAGTAAAACAGTTTTCTAATCACTATGGTTTTAACCTTTGAACTGGTTTCAGTCTAAGAATTTCCTGAAGCAATTTGCATCTGATACAGGAGATAAGTGACATAGTACACTCCCTCTGGTGAAGCAATTTGCATTTGATACAGGAGATAAGTGACATATAGTACACTCCCTCTGGTGAAGCAATCCATCCTTCATAGTCACTACTCAAGAGTGATTATTAGATGTAAAAAATAGTGGTAGCCTAAAATTTTATTGTGAACAAATTGAAATGGCTTTGTATTATGCTTTGAAAACATTCAGCTCAGTATGGTAGCATGGCACACATTTGTAATCCAAGTACTAGAGCCTGAGACAGGAGGACCATGAGTTCAAGGACTAACCAAAAAGCAAAACAACAGCAAAGCACTACCAATTATTTTTCCTTTAAATTTTGCCTCCATTCACTTATGATCATATATAAATCATCACCATCCTGTGAAAGTTCTGTAAGATATTTTTCTCTGTTTTTGGCCAATGAAAATCTTGAGGATACACATTCTAAATTATGCTTATGAGTCATTAAAACCCCATATATGTAGTTAAAGTGAATGTTGGGCACCAAGAGTTTTCTTCATTTTTGTTTTTGAACATGCTTCTCCTTTACTTAGGAACGCATTATTTCTTTTTTTGAGTGAAGAATGAAATACCTAGTATTCATAAAATCTGTGGATTTATATTTTTTTTACATTTCTGTGAAGATCAAAGGTATGATATTTTAATATTTATTTTGCTGGATTCTTTGTGATCTATGAGTAGGAGTCATAATCTCTTCCCCCTACCCCCAGCCCCCTCATTTCTGAGCTGGAAAGTAACCAAACTCAGTGTCATGCACACAGCCCAGAGTCCTCCGCAACCTTTGGTGATGGTGTTTGCAGTTGCTGCTTTGGTTTTTTGTTCTTTGTCTTGTAGCATGAATCTTAAAAGTTCTTATTAATAAAATCAAACCTGAGGCCAAGTCTTGGAGTGAATGCTGGAAGATCAGAGAAGCAGAACAAGCCACAGCCACCTCACCTTGCCAATTCCTCGGCTGATCTCATTTCCTCAAACTGGAAGCCTCTGTGTCCTCATCCAAATGAATCTCAGCTGAACTGTGCTGCTCAAAAACCTAAAAGCTTAACCAACCTAGTTCCTGGTTTTCATACCTTATGTACCTTTCTGCTTTCTGCCCTCACTTCCTGGGATTAAAGGCGTGTGTCACCATACCTGGCTGTTTCCAGTGTGGCTTTAAACTCACAGAGATTCGGATGGATCTCTGCCTCCCAAGTGATAGGATTAAAGGCATGTGTGCCACCATTTTCTGGCCTCTATATCTAGTGACTCTTCTGTTCTCTGACCCCAGATAAGTTTATTAGGGTACACAATATTTTGGGAAACACAATACCACCACATTGTCTCTTTGTATTAAAACAATAGCAGCTCACAGAGGAGTGGCAGTGATCTCAAGACACCTTTCCTCCAGTGTTTACTTCAGAGTTAGAGCTATGTGACTCTCACATATGACACTTTGCATTGCTTACATACAATAGTGTTTTAGTGCTAAGTCATAATACAACCATAAGGGTAGGAAACAAACACTTGAAATTGACAAATCGGTCTTATGGAGCACCCCAACATTGTCTTTATAACAAAAGTATTCAAGGCAAAACTACTTTGTATATCAGTTTTTATGTACTCTATATCAATGAAGACATAATAAGTACTTAAAAATATATAGCTAGCATACACTCTTGATTTATTTCCACCAAGAGAAGTCATCATAAACTTTTGAGAGTTTTCTCCTTCCTGATAGTGAAAACCTTTACTGTCCTCTGATTGACATCCTGTCTAGTGTGTAATTTGATCATTGAAGTTTAAGTGAGATATGGAATCCTGACATGAAGTGACAGGATGTACTGTTCATCCAGGTTCCTGACCATCCTTTAGTGGCTTTCACCTTGTTCAACAAACAGAGCTACTCTATATCTCTTAAAAAATATTGGCCTTTTAGCATGAGTCAGTCTACTTACTTTTCAGCAGTATGTGACACATGACACAAAACCAATATGTGTTCACTGCTTCATTGTTATCATCCCTGCTTCTGTTTAAAAGGCTGCAGCAGTATAGAAAGGACAGGAAGAAAATGTATCACTTGAAGCATAATGCACATATCCTTAAGGAACTCACAAATCACGTGAACAGGGATTGAAATAGTAGAAGAAATTACACACTGGGTCTTTCTGAGCATCACTTCTTCAGTGTGCCATCACAGGCACACACCAGGTCCTTCTGAGCATCACCTCTTCAGTGTAACATCACAGGCACACACTAGGTCCTTTTGAGCATCACCTCTTCATTGTGCCATCACAGGCAGGATCTCTTGATCTTATCTGATGTTTAGCTCAGGTTCCTGAGACTCATGTTTGCCAAAGCTTTTTCACAAACTATCACGGAGTTGTTTTGGTTTTTGTTTTTCCATAGCATAGGATGAAAATGCCTCTCCACATATCCAATGCTAACTGGCTTTGCCACATAGTTGGTTGTTGATTTTAATATGTGGTGCATTCTTGCATTCTTTTTATAGTTAGTCCTTAAAAGGTGATTTGTTTGCATAATTCAAGTTTCAAACTGTATGTGTGAAAGGTCTAGCATAGCAACCACTCTTTCAAACTGACTTCTAAGCACAGTGTTCTGACAGTGTAAATATTCTGCTGTGTTAATCTCTTCTGTCTTGAAGGAATTTTTTGAAAACCTAAATACATGATCATATTTTGTTTTATTTATTTATTTTTTATTTACTCTTCTCTCATACAATACATCCCAACCACAGCCTCCCCTCTCCCCTGGATCCACTGCTCCTCCATTTCCCTTCAGAAAAGAGCAGGTCTTCCAGAGACATAGACTGAACATGACATAAGAAGTTACAATAAGACTGGACACAAACCCTCATATCGAGTCTTGATGAAGCAACCCAGTAGGAGGAAAAGGATACCAAGAAGAGGCAAAAGTGTCAGAGACAGCCCCACTCCCACTCTTAGGAGTCCCACAAAAACCCTAAGAGAAACAGCTGCAACATGTATGCAGAGAATCCAGCACAGAACCCTAAGGGATCCGTGATTGTCACTTCAGTCTCTGTGAGCTCCTATGGGCCCTGCTTTTAGTTGATTCTGTGGGCTGGGCCGTGTTCCCCTGGTGTCCTCAGCCTCTCTGATTCCTACAATTTCCTCCTACCTCTTCCATGGAGTTCCCTGAGCTCTGCCTAATGTTTCGTTGTGGGTCTCTGCATCTGCTCCCATCAGCAGCTGGAGGAAGTCTGCCTGATGATGATTGGGCTAGGCACTGATCTATGAATATAGCTGATAATGTGATATTTTGAATATCTTGTTTGTCTGGAAGCTATTCTGCAGTTGGCCTTTTCAGTCCTCAACAGTAAATACCTTTACACATTGACGAAGAGTTTCTGACCTTATACTCTGACACACCACGCCTTGATTGATATCTTTTACCTGAGTTTCTTGTTATGTATTGCTGTTTCTGTAGGAGCCAATTTTTTTCCTCTACCACATGGGCTCCTGGGATTGAAACCAGGTTGTCAAGCTTGGTGGTAAGTCCGGCTACCCACTGAACCACCTAACTAACCCATGTGCTTGATTATATATCAGATGAATTCTTAGAAACACCTTGCCCTAGACTGCTTTCTGTTTCTGAGATAAGCATATGACCAAAAGCGCCTAGAGGGAAGAAAGGGTTTAATTTTCTTACATTTACCAATCACAGTCCATCCTTGGAGGAACTCAGAGCAGGGACCACAGAAGGATGCTGCCTTCTGACTTGCTTTCCATGGTTGACTCAGCAGTCTTTATTTTATTTATTTTTTATTTTATTATTGTTATTGTTACTATTATTGTTGTTGTTTTCTTACTTTCTTTCTTTCTTTTTTTTTTTGTTTTTTCGAGACAGGATTTCTCTGCGTAGCTTTGGCACCTTTACTGGAACTCACTTTGTAGCCCAGGCTGACCTGGAACTCACAGAGATCCACCTGCCTCTACCTACATACAGAGTTCTGGGATTAATGACACATGCCATCATCTCCAGGCTCAGCTTGCTTTCTTCAACATCCCAGAATATCTGCTCACAGAAGACACTGCCCACAATGGGCTATTCCCTCCCACATCAATTATCAGTCATGAAAACGCTCCATAGAAATGCCTACAAGCCAATCTGATAGTGGTGGCCATTCTTCAAATAGGTTCTATCTTCCTAGTTGATTAGTTTTGTGTCAAGAGGACAAAAAGTAACCTGGATACATAATTTATCTCATTAAAGGAAAATTTCCATAATCAGTAACTTTTACTAGGTTCTAGAATATTCTTTTGATAATGACATTGATATTATTTTATACCACCTTTCAGTGTGATTCTTCTAGGCTGTCCAGATTTAGAGAGTTAATCACTAGAATGTTTTCAAATTTGATAGATTTTTCAGAGCAATGTATACATATAACCACATGTATGTGCACATCAGGATTATATAGACACATTCTTTGCTGATATATGCACTCCAAAGCTTTTAGCATAGCACCAAGTGGGTGCTTACAGTCTGAACCTACCAAGGAAATTAACACACAAACACTATAGGTTTTCCTCTTTTTCCTTTTAAAATATTCTACTATATCATCAAAATTTATAAAGTTATAGATTAATTTTATGAAGCTTAGCTGTTTTAAACCTAGGATTCGAAAGAATACTGGTTAATTTCAAGACAGTTTTTAGCATTTTGTGGTCAGTGATGTGTTTCCAAGAACTATCCTTTACCTGGAAATGTTTTTGGAAAACGTTCAGCTCACTACTGAAGGCTGGAGTTATTTGTTCTTATACACTGAATCTAGAAACAAAGCTCAATATTTATTTTGTCTAAAGGCTCTGATTTAGCAGAACTCCATTCTTCAGAGTCTTCAAGTGTGCTAGCTGTAAACTCGAAGGGCTAACTCTCAGGTACTAGTAGATTAAAAACAATGTTATCAACAGCAGTCCCAATCAATGACAGGCATTACTGTCATCATATTGGTCAACTCAGTTTGCACACATGCTGTTGCCCCTCTTCAATATTGTGCCAGTAATTTCTGCTGACAAACTTAAAACTATATTCAGCTGAAATTAGTGTTTAGATTGTTCTGATTTTTTATCTTTTTTTTTTTTTTTTGGTTTTTCGAGACAGGGTTTCTCTGTTTAGCTTTGCGCCTTTCCTGGAGCTCACTTGGTAGCCCAGGCTGGCCTCGAACTCACAGAGATCCGCCTGGCTCTGCCTCCCGAGTGCTGGGATTAAAGGCGTGCGCCACCAACGCCCGGCAGATTGTTCTGATTTTTTAAAGGGTGCTTCTGAACATCTGGTTTGATTCTTCCAAAGATTTCTGGGGTATCTTACTTTGTTTAACACACCACTTCCAAACATTCACAAGGAATGTAGAAAGAGTATAAAGAGTAAAGAAGGCATTTGTTCGTTGATAAAGCTGAATGACTGTGTCAAATTTATTTCCGAAGCCATTGAAGAAGCAGAGGAGTGCAAATTTTCCTTTATAATGCAGAAGCATTGCATAGGGGATCCATGTTCCACAACAGGAGGGGTGTTGTTCGCAAAATGACCCAGCAGGAAATCTCTGTGATCCCCCATGCATCACTGCTTCTGAAGCAACATCTTGGCAGTGAGTGTTTCGTATCGGTTGTGCAATCTCAAGCAGGGAAAAGCCAAATCACCTTTCTGTTCACAGGAGTCTGCGACACAGCTCTTATAATGCTGACCATATAGACACCACACACACACACACACACACACACACACACACACAGAGCATCAAAAAAAGTTGTAATTACAAGAGCTTCTGAGAAAGTTCAGAGTCTGTTAAAGAAATTATGAGTAATTTCTTTAGCCTTAAGTTATCAGGAGACATGATCACTTGACCATGACAAGCATCATGAATCTACAGAAAACTGAGTGAATGAATGAGGCAGCCATCTCAATATTAGAAGAAAACAATTATTAGAAACTTTGAGAAGTAGGGACTTTCTCCATTTGCTTTTTTGGTAAATTATGAGAAGATAAAATCAACACAAGTCAAAGTCAAACACACACACACACAAAAAACACAAAGCCTTCCTTTGGAAGATGGGCTCTTTGCTTTCTGGAGAGACTACCAAATGAAAACACAGTTAACCTTTCATTGAACTCTAATTAAAGACAAAGATTAATGTAGCTTTTAACAAAGATAAATCTTATAAGTCTTCTGTGGTTCTTTGTTTTTAATAAGAAACTCAACAAAGATAATTAGAGTTATATCTCAATAAATGTGTCTTTAATTACATCTGAGATCTTAGAGCATCTGGGGTATATCTTCCTGCAGCCAATCACATACACACATACATGTACACACACACAAAAGCACACCCATGCCAAACACACAGATGCACACATGAAGTTAGACACACACAAGCACACAGACACACACTTATACATGTATTCATGCACATGTGCACACAGACACACAC
This sequence comes from Peromyscus melanophrys, assembly GCA_902168415.1. Taxonomy (NCBI): domain Eukaryota; kingdom Metazoa; phylum Chordata; class Mammalia; order Rodentia; family Cricetidae; genus Peromyscus; species Peromyscus melanophrys. Next base: position 41,195 of record CABHPR010153760.1, on the reverse strand, counting down.
ACTTACACATGCGCACACACACATGCAGTCACTTACAGGGACACCATAGACACACACACAGACAAACACCCAGGTGCATATATGTAGCTATACACACACCAGGCTCAAGCACATTTCCTGTCACTCTTTCTTGGTAGAGTGTAGATCCTCACATTCAACTGACAGGAGCCTCCAAATTACAATACTTAAAATGAAATTATGAATCATCATACAATTGGGAAATGTAAAAAATATAGAATCTCAGTGGAGTGAGAATTAACTAGAGAAGAGTTTACAAAATGAAGTCTGTTTTCTTTTCTTTTCTTTTTTCTTTCCTTTTCTTTCCTTTTTTTCTGGAAGGAAGATAGCTTTAGCATCCTGAATAGGAATCCTTGACTCCACAATTGGTCCACTTTAGCCACTCAGTGGTAACCCCAACACCCCAACTATGGAGTAAGCAAATGTCAACATATAGATGTATACACTTTATTGATGAGCAAAGAGCCAGGTTGTTAGAATCATTTCAAATAACCTAAATGGAGTTTAATGGACACACAGTCTCACAAGTGGATTTGAAGGTTATGAATGCCAGGTTGCTAAGAAACTGGTGCATGCCAACAAAGGAAATAAAAATAAATCTTTTGAAAATGCTTTTCCTGTGGCAGGAAATACTTGATCCTTCTTCAGTTATAGAAGAATAGTTAAACCATGACCTTATGGAGCTTTCAAATAGAAAGCCAGTAGAAAATTCATCAGCTAAGTTCTGAAGTATTTACTAATTTATTTGACTTTCTGCCAAGAATTAGATCATTTCTGACATGAATTTTCATTAAATGTTTAAGTGTCAGAATTATTTTTATATAGTTTCTACTATATTAACTTTCTTTGTAATATTAGCTTTTAAAATTAATACATATGCACATTTTTTTTTGGTTTTTCGAGACAGGGTTTCTCTGTGTAGCTTTGTGCCTTTCCTGGAACTCACTTGGTAGCCCAGGCTGGCCTCAAACTCACAGAGATCGCTCTGCCTCCCGAGTGCTGGGATTAAAGGCGTGCGCCACCACCGCCCGGCCATATGCACATTTTTATCCAGGTGCATGCATTTTCAGATAGTTTCTTTTTTGTTGTTGTTTTACTTTGTCTTTTATTCTTTCTTCTGCTGGGCTTTACAGTAGTGCATGGTATATTGTCATAAGCATAAAACTCATTGGTATCTTTTATATGTGTAGAAAATCAACAGGATATGCAACTCTGATATATAGACAATGAAATGACAGGAGAAGGGGATACATTTTGCTGCAGCTAATACAACAGAAGAGTGTTATCACTAAAGCTCAGACTGTATTTAATACATCTGAGTCTCGCTTTAATGCTCTGCCTATATCTTCAATAAGGGTATTCTCTGAGTTTTGCAAAGTTAATTACACAAGAGGGAAAACTATAAATTTTATAAGCTATTATAATTTAAAATTTAATTTGCATTCAGAACGGTAGGAGAAAAGTCCCAAGACATATTTATAGGTTAGAGCATTGTATAATGTCTGCCTCTTAAAATTCATTTTTATCTTATGGATTGTGGGAATATATTTAATACCCACCTATCACAACAGTACTCAAGAAAAGATGTAGGGAGGAATTATAAAAGTGTAGCACAATGCATCATTTTAGAAGAGTCATAGCACTTAGGCAAGAGAATACTACGCAGGTGCTCTTTTAAATGTCTATTTGGAATTAATGTTAGCAACAATTCCCCCAGATCTACTTACTCTTCTCAAAAAGGCAGAGACTTAGGTGGTCATGATATCAAAGAAACTATGGGGTTAGGAGTTGCAGAGAAATGTCAAGTAAAGAATTTCAAAGTACAGGACAGGAGAGAGGGAGATTTGTTTGGTTTGTTCCTCTGTCTTCCCCCACATCGTTCCAGAATTCAAAGAAAGCTGGATGCTTTTGCAGAATAATCCCATACCTATTTTATGTTCATTTTTGTTTATCATCAATATAAGTCCTTTCATTTCTATATTTGAATTTGAATAAACTTTAGAACGAAGTGAGATAGTGTGATATGAGCCAGCCAATCTTCAATGAGTAGAGTAATCTGGTCAGCTGACTTCCTTCAGTGAAATTCATTATATGCTCTACAGTTCAAGTTTTCATTCCTTTATCACTCAACACTATCAAATAATTCCCAGCTATAGTTAAGGTATTAAGAAAGTTTTAAGTAATATAGTAGAGGTTTGATTGGTAATAATCTTATGCCCTAACAACGATATACATAAAATTAAAACCATCTACATCTATGTCCATATGAAAGTCATAAAAAACTGAACCACTTGGGGGTTTAAGGATGTAACCCAGTGGTTAAGTAGCTGACAAGTATGTGTGATGTCCAGGATTTAGAATCTGTTTGGGGATTCTCTTCAATGTGCATTTAAATAGCTTAAGAATGGCCATGCATTGAAGATAATGGTGTGCACACATATACTAATATCAGTTTTCTTTAGAAATTATACATAATGCTATTTCACTTTTCACACAAAAATATTTGTTGTATCAGTAATGTAATTACTCTAGGAGTTAGGATGCAAATGATAGAGAATAAAAGTCAATATTTTTACAAAATTTATGGCCTACAGCAATGCACACAAACACAGAAACATTAACACATTTATGAACAGGATTGTGTTACACATTAGCCTTTGAACTTAGAATACATACTTTAGGATCCAGTGGGTGGAGGATAATCTGGAAGACCAGAGACGACTTCATAAAGAATACGTATTTTTGTTGTTTGACCTTCGTCACAGTAGCCATGCTCTAAAGTACAACCAGACTGCTAAGGCCATAACATTGGGGAGAGTTCTGTTCCCCAAGACAATGGCTCTGTTGCTGCAGCTAAAGGTAGTTCTAACTAAATCTCTATATTTCTCATAAAACTGGAGATTCAAAGGCTAGGGTGAAAAAACATGCAAGCTCATAGAGTTAGAGTAGCAACTGGCTAACTCTCTCTTCCCTGGCTACCTGGATGCTACTCCCTTCCACACCTCCACAACCAAACACATGCTAAGCTCCTCCCTGCTACTTCCTGTCAACCAGTTGCTAACTCTGCCTCTCTGAGCACAGGTTAATTATATCTAATTAATGCAAATGAAACACATCTTTACATAGTTAACAAATGCAGCATGAACATGTAACACAACTTTGCCTGGTTAAACAAATATTCCACAACATATTTTTTAATTAAAATTAGTTCTTTTTGCATGTAGAAGTGGAGAAAGCACTCTTAAAGAGGTGAAAATAGATGGTAAGGATAGCAACTCAGTACTTAAGAACCAGTGAAAAAAGGCAAAGTTTCACAGTACCATCCAGAACACCCTCCTTTGTAATAGGAGTGTGACTTAATATTAAACCAGCATGCACTGAGCTCAGCGTAGCACAGGCTCGACTCCAGGAACTGTGTGAAAACAGGCTCTTCATCACCATCTAGCATAACAGAGAAGTGGAGTAAAAGCATGCTTAAGACACTATGCTGGTCTCCACACACCATGCTCAACACTCATACAAACACAACTCACTCATCAAACTATGTTGTTCATAAGAGCTAAAGAAATCAGGTAAGAAACTGTAATAGGTACACAGAAACCACAACCCTCCTCTTTTAGTAATTAACCATAAACATGTAATTCACATGCTCAGTATGGAAAAACAGTTGATAAACTAGGCAAACGGAGGCAGAATGAAGGACAAGACAGGCACCGTGACCGGATCAAGTATTGAAACTAATGACAGAGTAGTGTAACAGTGACTACTGGAGTATGCAAACTGTAATGGTGGTGTCTCGCACCCACTATCAGAAATCTGTGCAGAAACATATATAGGACTTGTTTTTATAGGCTATAGGAGATAGATTAAAGGGATTAATTCATAGTGGCCAAGCTAGGTAATTTCACTCATGGACTAGAGAAGGGAATAAGGAAAGAGACTTCCTTTCTCGTGGAATTGTTCCTTGGTAACTCAAACCATACCCATATGTGGAAGATCTTTTTGTTTGAAGATCCATAAGAGGAAAAAAAAGAATATTAATATTCTCCCATGAAGTTATGCTGAGGTTGGGGAGCAAAAATACAGCTACTAAATGGGGGTTCAGTTTACTATGTGGGATCCAAAACACCTCAGAATAAACAAAAATAAATAGAAATAAAGTATTTTAAATTTTAAAAATTAAATAAACTTGATGCAGCTCCAGTAGAGAACCTGGGTTTTGTTCCCAGCACCCATGTGGCTAATAGAATGGTTATTTGACTCACAACTAACTGTGACTCTGGTTTCAGAGGATCTGATGTCCATTTCTGACCTCTGTGGAGCACATACATGCATGCAAGCAAAACATTCATACATTCATAACATTATTTTGTTTATAATTACATTGTGACATTTAGGCGACATTTATAGACACGTCTGAAGACGTTCAAGCAAATTCATGTAAGCTTTTCCCCGTGTTAGCACCAGAGGCGTGGGAAATAAGCGGGAGTTGTCAAGCTGAGGAAACAGTCTGAGAGTGTACCTGTCAGCATTACAGTTGATAAGAAAAGAGCAGAGGATGAAATTCACTGTCACCTTAACCTTACCCTCTGGCTAATGTGTTTCCATGGTACTTCAGTTTCAGGAGTGCTGGCGGATAAAATTTGCAATAAGATTTTAAAGCCTCTCATTTCTGTGTCCCACCTTTGGTCTGTCACAATTCGACACAAAACCTACCTCACAGCTACATGCATGGGACTATTTTACTTTGACACCTTTCCTCTTTATACTTGGGTATTATTTTCCCCTGGAATTGAAACACTTTGCTGATATTATCAAATTAAACCTCACAAGTTTCGCTTTGAGGTAGATACGGAGTAATGGTTAATCATATGCCCTTCTAAATTTATATCCCCACAGAGAGCTGTAGAGGGTTTGGAAAAACTGATAGCTTATCATTATCTTTCTTGGGTTTTAGGGGGGCACATTCTCATACAATAGGGAAGCCGCTATTAAATCTGTATAATAGCAATAGAAAGGAAAATACTTAGAAAATAGCATAACAATTTAAAAATATGAGCTTCAGTTCATACTGTGAGAACTAATTGGTAGGGAGTACTTTAGCATTATTACTTAATATTAGAGTAGATTTGGGCCATTTGCATGATATTCTCAGTTTAATTTTAATGAAAATATAGAAACATACACAGAACTCACACTGAATCCATTCTAATTTATTGAAAAATTTGGTACCTAAGAAAACTTAAAATTGTAATGCATTTACCCCATAATTTGAGAGGAGAGTTTACTTTTATAAACTTTATACTTTCGTATGAATCTTGGGAATATATAGCCAGCTATTTCACAGCAAATATTGTAACAATGTTTTAGTTTGTTTCTTTGAGAATTTCATTCAATGTTTTTTTATCATAGTTTTTCTTCTCCCCACCTAGCCACCCACCTTCCATGCTCTTTCTCTTTCTTACACTAACTGACTAAATAAGCAGACTACATGGAATGCAAATTGTGTTGGCTAAATCCTGACATGGATCCTGCCCTGGGGTGTAGCTGACAGACCCAGTGTTACCCTCTGTTGAAGAAAGCTGAGTCTCCCTCTCCCAGCAATAATTATCAATCGCCAACAGCAAACACTTGAAAATGTACAACTTCTTAGTTCATGGTCTTCACTGTAGCTGTGCGTCTTTGGTTTGCTTGCTGTTTTTTATCCATGCTTTCAACCCTGACTTTGGATTTACAACCTCTCTTCTTCTAACACAGGTTCTACTTCCCATTCTCTGCCAAACAGCAGTTCTAGAGTTGATTTCTATAATACAGTTGGGTCTTTTTATCATTGGGTGTTGCTTGGGAACATTGTAAGACAATAGTATTTCTGCACTGTTAAATTTAAAAATGAACCTACAGAAAATCACTGTGACCCTGATAAATGATTCAACATCTGTGAAAATAATACAGTTTTAGGCTATCACAAAGGGTTCAGTAGGTAAACATACATGTCAGTGGTAGAGCGCTTGCCTAGCATGCCCAAGGCCATGAATTCCCAACCCCATAACTACAAAAACATGAAACAAAAACATGAAACAAACAACACCAAACAGGATATGCTAGAATAAATATCCACAACTACAAAACAAAACCAAAAGAAAACAAACCTGCCAAAACCTTAGAGCCAATGGCAGCAGTCTAGACGCAAAGCTGCCTTGGGTGAGTTCCCTGCCACTTCCCGAACAGTGAGACCCTGCTTGTGTCCAGCACTGGCAAACTCTTTGGAAGTAGGCCCTGCTTTTCTGGAGTTTTGCTGACAAATACACAGATACTTTGAGATTTCTCTACTTTAGCTGGAAATTCTCGCCATGTCCTGAGCCATCTCCTCAGCTGGTCAGATCAGTTGTTAACACCATTGACTTTTCTAAACAAGTGGGGCTGTCTTTTCTGACTTTATTGAAGCAACTTGTCATTTCTCTTAGCTGTCAATTCAATCTTTACTTTGCTTAAGCTGTTTTTGCAAATAATGCAAAGTATGTTACTCATGTTACTTTTCCCAGAGTGGCTTATATGTAGAATGCTTTATTTAAAACTTCATGAGAATAAACTTTTGTGTAAATAGTCAAGTATTAATTACATAAATAATTATATAAATAATATTCACATAATTAAGTAAATAATCAAGTTCACATATACAAAGACAACAGATACTAGAATTTCTGACAAATAAAATGAATTTATTCTTTATCAAAATATTTACATGAACAAAAAATGGAAGATTTTATTCATCTTACTCATGTTCTTGTGAGATTCTTTTAATTTGGCATTTTCTGACATGATAGTTTTAATTTTACTTTTTATTTTTTACTTTTATTACATGTGTGCGTACAAGTCTGTGTGGGGGTATATGCACTTGAGTGCAAGTATATGCGAGTGTAGACACACCCAGTGGCCAGAGGAGAGTGTTGGATCCCTAGAAAGTGAAGGGTTACAGGCAATTCTAAGCCACCCAATATGGACATTGGGAACCTATCTCAGGTCCTCTAGAAGAGCAGTCCAAGCCATTAACTGCTGTGCCACACCTGCCGCCCCCTTGAAATGAGATCTTAAATAAATGACTCCAACCACAAAATGTTGGATGTAATGAAACTGGTCTTGACAGTGCCTTGTTCGAATTAAATTGTTTATAAAATTATCTTTTCTGGAAAAAAAACCAGACTGTAAGTTCTTTTACTTTCATTTTTATTATAGTCATTGTTAACACAGGTCTTCCACATCTTCATCTCTCACTCGTATTTATAGTTTCTCAAACAAGCTTTATACATTTTTATTATTCCCAGAAACAAATGACAAAAACTATGCTTAAGTACATGTGGGCTTCAAACCCCAGGAGAAGAAACCTTTGTAAATAAAATTTCATACTAAAAATAAATGTAAATGGACTTCAGTAAATAAATTAAAATACGTGTATACACATATCCGTACAATTCTTTATAATTCATTTCTTTCTCATTTTCTTTTAAATATCATTGATTTTACTGATGCCAATGAACTCACCAAATCCTTTCAAAATTAATGTTAAGTTCCACCCTACTTCACTGCTTGATGAGTTAAGTCTTACAGATCTGATAAGTTCTTGGTTCTCTACATGCTTGACTTCCCTCTACCACACAGAGCTGCTCCATCTGTGTGGTTCACTGCTGCAGCTCTACCATAGCAGTGACTTATAAAGGAATGCACAGCCATCCGCAGGCCACAACACATGTTGTGGTATGATTTACACAAATGGGAAATTTGAAAGAATCTTACATTATTACATTGACATCAAATATTACCATCCATCTCTTTCTTCCCATTTCAATCTGTACTTCCCCTCTTCCTGCATACAAACAGGCATATCTCACAGTGTGCCTCACTTTGTACAGAGGGTTATTTTGATGAAAAACAAAAATAATAATAGCATCAAACTAATTGATGATAGCATAGTGTGGGGGACTCCCCACTTTTTCCCCCAGGGTACTCTTGAGGAGTGAGGGATAAGAGATTTAGATAGAAATATAGAAGGTAGAGAGAGGCGGATAGAAACACAGGATAACCTCAGGAGGGCCTGGATCCAAATCCACCAGCCCCTTCTGTCTCTTCTACAGGGATTTTTAAAGGAATGCCAAGGGGTGGAGCAAAAGACTTCCCCCTAGAACAGCCAAGTGCAGACCTTTCCAAACACCTGGTAACCACACACATGGTCAATCCATCCCCTTATGCAACCCTGCTGGGTAAAGCCAGCTCAGATCTCACTAGAAAACCTCTGTGGGCTCCCACGGCATAGTTTATATAAGTGACGGCACATATATTTTATAAGAATAATGAAGTGAGATATTTTGCCCAGGAAGCTGCATATAGCTCCAAAGGTCTAAAATATTCATGCTATGCTTTCTCTTTAACCAGAGAATCCATTTCTTTCCTGCAGATTTGCGAAAAGCTGGGCTGAGTTTATTTCACCTTCTTATTAATATTCTCAAGACTACATATGATAGAATGTTAAAATCAATCCTGTCCCTCCATGTCAGAGTGAGTGCCTTAAAATTATGTATAAGCTAGTAATGTCAACAATTATGTCCCATTCAAGCAATTCTCCTAATGACTTTAGTCCAACAATAAGGCAAATAAAATAAAAAGAAAAAAATATCTTCCAAAAAGTACTTTATCACAGCTGATTACAGGGAGAATATCAAACTGGAAACTCAGTTAGGAGCACTGGCTGCTCTTACAATAGCCCAGGTTCAATTCCCAACACCCACCCGTACGCTCAGAACTGTTTATGCAACTTCAGAAGACCCAGCATCCTTGCCCTCTTCTGACTTCTGAGGACACTGTACACACATGGTGTACAGACATACATGCAGACAAATTGCAAAATAAAAATAAATATTTAAGGCCGGGCAGTGGTAGCTCACGCCTTTAATCCCAGCACTTGGGAGACAGATGCAGGTGGATCTCTGAGTTCTGAGTTTGAGTCCAGTCTGGTCTCCAGACCAAGTTTTAGGACAGCCAAGGCTACACAGAGAAACCCTGTTATAAAAAATGAAAAATAAATAAATAAGTAATATTAAAAGAGACATATAATGTCACCAAATTCCTAGTTGAAATATCAGTAATTTCAAGAGTGCAAGATTATAAAATTGTGGAAGTACTAAAAGCATTGAAATGAAGTGTAAAAGTATGCTTGTAGCATAAGGAATAAATATAAAGTTGGGAAGCATTTAATGACTGCATTTCCCTCTTAGTATTGATCATTTTCCTTACTACCATTCCGTTCATAAGAGTGAACTTCTTGTGCCAAACCATGCCTGCTTCTCTGGGATGAAGCCTACTTGATCATGGTGGATGATTTTTTTTAATGTGTTCTTGGATTCAGTTTGCCAGTATTTTATTGAGTATGTTTACATTAATGTTTAGGAGGGAGATCAATCTGTAATTCTCTTTCTTTGTTTCATCTCTGTGTGGTTTGGGTACCAGGGTAACTACAGCCTCATAAAAAGAATTTGACAATGTTCCTTCTGTTTCTATTCTGTGGAAAATTTTGAGGAGTATTGGTATTAGCTCTTCTTTGAAATGCTGATAGAATTTTGTGCTGAAATCACCTGGCCCTGGCCTTTTTTTTTTTTTTTTTTTTTTTTTTTTTTTTTTGGTTGAGAAACTTTTAATGACTGTTTCTATTTCCTTAAGGATTATAAGTCTGGTCTTGATTTAAGTTTGGTATACGGTGCCTATCCAGAAATTTGTCCATTTCTTTTAGATTTTCCAATTTTGTGGAGTACAGATTTTTGAAGTATGACCTGATGATTCTCTGGATTTTTCCTCAGTGTCTGTTGTTACGTCCCCCTTTCACTTCTTATTTTGTTAATTTGGATGTTCTCTCTCTCTGCCCTTTGGTTAGTTTGGATAAGGGCTTGTCTATCTTGTTGATTTTTCTCAAAGAACCAGCTCTTTGTTTCACTGAGTGTTTGTATTGTTCTCTGTGTTTCTATTTTATTGATTTCAGCCCTCAGTTTGATTATTTCCTGGTGTCTACTACTCCTGGGTGAGTTTGCTTCTTTTTATTCTAGAGCTTTCAGGTGTGCTGTTAAGTCCCTAGTGTGAGATTTCTCCAAATTCTTTATGAATTTAGTGCTATAAACATTCTTCTTAGCACTGCTTTCATGGTGTCCCATAAGTTTGGATATGTTGTACAATTATTTTTATTGAATACTAGGTAGTCTTTAATTTCTTTCTTTATTTCTTCTTTCATCCAGTGGTGATTCAGTTGAGCATTGTTCAGTTTCCATGAGTTTGTAGGCTTTCTGTAATTTTTGTTGTTGTTGATTTCTAACTTTAAGCCATGGTGATCCAATTTGATACAGGGGGTTATTCCATTTTTTTTTAATCTGTTGAGATTTGCTTTGTGACCTAGTACGCGGTCAGTTTTAGAGAAGGTTCCATGATGTGCTGAGAAGAAGGTGTATCCTTTTGTGTTTGGGTGAAATGTTCTGTAGATGCCTTTTAAGTCCATTTGAGTCATAACATCTACTAGCTCCCTTGTTTCTCTGGTAAGTTTCTGTCTGGCAGACCTGTCCGTTCTTGAGAATGGGGTGTTGAAGTCTCCCATTCTTAATGTGTGGGGTTTGATGTGTGATTTAAGCTTTAGTATTGTTTCTTTTATAGATGTGAGTGCCCTTGTATTTGGGGCATAAATTTTCAGAATTGAGACTTCATCTTGATGGATTTTTCCTGTGATGAATATGAAATGTCCTTCTTTATCTCTTGATTAATTTTAGTTGGAAGTCTGTTTTGTTAGATGTTAGAATAACTACATCTGTTTGCTTCTTAAGTCCATTTGATTGGAAAATCTTTTCGCAACTCTTTACTCTGAAATAAAACCTGTCTTTGAAGTTGAGTTGTGTTTCTTGTATGCCACAGAAGAATGGATCTTTTTATAGGTGAATGGAGTCCATTGATATTAAGGGTAATTAATGACCAGTGATTGTTAATTCCTGTTATTTTTGTTTTGTTTTGTTTTGGTGGTAGTGTGTGTGTGTTTCCTGTCTTTGGGATTTGCAGGTGTGAGATTAACTATTACCTGTGTTTTTAATGGGTTCAGCTAACTTCTTTGGGTTGGAGTTTTTCTGCTAGTACTTTCTGTAGGGCTGGATTTGTGGATAGGTATTGTTTAAATCTGGTTTTGTCATGGAATATCTTGGGTAAAAAATGAGAGTGGCTACAGGACAGGAAAACTTCTAACTACATATGGTGCCCAATGTGAAGCATGGATCCACATAAGACCTGAGTAAGGTTTTAAAAAGGTTCTGAATGCACACAAACAGAGCCATACTGGGCTTCCTAGTCTCTTATGCCAGGCACAGTGCAGAGATGCATCTCCAGACAAATGCCCTTGAGATGGCCTGCTGCCAACCACCATGAGCTAAACAGCATGGTGGGTTTCCTCAATCTCTCATATGGGCCATGATGCACAGAGGCATTTCTCAGGTGCAGCCTTTAGACTTGAGCTGCGAGCACCAGCTTGCTGCATGACAGATTTGGGGTTTTGCTCATACAGACAGAAAAGTTTACAGATACACAGTAAGGACAGAGTCAGATGGACAAAACTTCTAAACAGTTTACAATGTACTTAAAAGTATACACAGGCTTGAGAGATAGAAGAGAACAAGTATATAAAAACAGTTTAAGAATAAAATAGTAAAGTCCTTTAAAAAGAAATAGAGTAATAAAAATATAGTAAGTCACATAAAGAATTAAAAATATACAGAGAGTCTGCATTCTGTATATTTTTGTGTTGTGTTTAAAATTTTTGGCCAAGAGACTTTGGATTATGGAAACAGTTGGATTAAACCAACATGTATTTTAAAAATATCTTGACTTCAAAATTTAAGTAATAATATATGTTGCCTTGGGGAAGAGGTTATGTTTTTGTTTCCACAGGAAATGAGAGGCTGTAGATTCATTCCAGGTTAAGAAAAATCAAGTTTGATCAAGGAACACCCCTTGAAAACTCTCTGATGGGAGTGGATGGCCCAGATGATCCAATAACTAGGAGTACCTTTGTTGAAGTTTCTTCTGAGTTCTGCATCCACAACAGCTTCAAGGTGGTTGACTAAGATGGTCCAACCTCGCAGACTTCTCTAACCAGGACTTCATTATTATTCCAATTTTCACATGGTCCCCCAAAGATTACCAATGCCCAATTAATAGGAAGTACATTAGAAAGCTATGACCACAGTCCCAAAAAATAGATTATGAATGTTTATTATCATTTAAGGGGGTTTGGTTAGAAATTGTTATTTGTCATAAGAAGAAAACAAGCAAAACAAAAGAGTTAAATTCAAAGATCTCTTTCAAAATGAAAAAAGGGAATAGGATATAGAAGTAAAAAATAAAAGAGTAGATCATTGAATCTACTTTAATCCAAAAAACAGCTATTAATCTGAGAATATTTTACATTGCTATGGATTTTGATTTATTGATACAAATTTAAAGTTATTTCTGTTATACTGTATGTATGTTTCTACTCTTGTTTGGGGTATTGTGTTTATCAACTCATTTAAAACTGTAATATATAATTAAGAAATAAAAATTAATAGTCATCTCTAATAGTCATGTTAGGTATGTTTTCAAGGTCATACACAAATATATTTAGATAGAAAGATGGTCTTCAAACACTTCAAAGACCTACAGAATATGGCACTTAGTATGTTTAATAACCTAAGGCTTTTCATTACAGTGAGACTCATCTGCTCCTGGCAACACTAATAGATTTCAACAAAAATAATGGGCATCAAATAAACTCCATATGGAGTTTGCTTTCTTTATGGAATAAGCTAGCCATAGGGCAAGAAACTGCCTTGCCTTGACCGCTGACAGTACACTGTCCACACTGGACCAGCAGGACACAAAGAAAAGAGACCGCCAAACTTTGCCAAGACAAGGTAGGACAGTCCTTCAAAAGTTCCTGCTTCTGAAAAAAGTCTGTCAGATATTCTAGGCCTGTAGGCCAAAGATGTATTTCCCAATGTTACAGAAGAACCTAGTGACTGTCCAGACAGCCTGATATCCCTGTTATTAGATAACATTTCAATCTTTTGGGGTCTTTGATGGAGTTGAAGACTAGATAGTTATAGTTTTTCTTAGTTATGATAAAAGGTAAATTAGGTAGAAAACTTTGGATTCATAAAGATAAGATAGATAATAGAGTATTTTCTCTAGTTTTGCAAAATATAAATAGATTGGATATTGTTACTGTAATTCTTTCTTAATAACTGTTTTGTTGTATATAATTTTACTGTGTTAAGGTTAAAACCTTCCTTTTTAATTAGACAAGGATAGGGAAATACTATGGTTATGCTCATTGCCTGATAGCAGGGCAAGAGAAGATTTGGTGAGACAGCCTGACACAGAAAAAATGAGGAGGAAGAAGGGCAGAGTCAGGAGAGTAAAAGGAGATACCAGCCAGACAGCAAGCAAGCAGGGCGTGTAAAAAATGAGAGCTGCTGCAGGACAGGAAAACTTCCATCTACACGCCTGTCCCTGTGTAGTCTGCTGGGGCTGTAGGGGAGGGTTGGTGGCAGAAAGGATGTTCAGGTGTGTGGGATTGAGTGGCAGAGTGGGTCTTGAAGGGACAGAGTCCAGTGGGTGGCAGGGGTGGTGTAGACTGGAGGCAGGTCTCTCACCTGCTTCCTGGCTGGAGGGGACTGTACTAGAGTTGGGGGCAGGGCCTAGATGCCTTGCTGGTGCTGGGATGGAGGCGGGAGGGGCACAGGATATGTCTTGGGATTTAGAGTCTGGACTTTGAGGCAGTTCAGCTGTGAGGTCAGTCACTCACTTGTTCTTCCAACTGGAGTGTGTTGTGCTTGTGCCCATGTAGTCTGCTGAGGTTGCACGGGAGGGCTGGCCGTGGGAAGGATGTTCAGGTGTGTGGGGTTGGGTGGCAGGTGGGTCTTAAAGGGACAGAGTCCAGTGGCTAGCAAGAGTGGTGGTGCAGACTGGAGGCAGGTCCTCCCCTTACCTGAGGACTTAAGAGTGAAGTTCTTGGTGTGACAGCTTCAATTAAACAGTGTTTTGATTTTTCAAGTTTTAAATCTCTAGAATAGGCATGCTATTAGACTCAGATTTGAGTTTCTAACTCTCTCAGTACTTAGGAGTTCCCAATTTTGCTTTTTGAATGTTCATTTTCTAAGATATCAAAATGTAACATTTATTTTACAGCCACCCACAACTGGTCAAAGGTACAGAGGAAAGACACTGGAGAATGTTCAGGTCTAAATGGGACATTGACCACACTCGCTATCCCAAGGCTCAGAGACCACTGAAGAATAGGGAGCAAGGAGACTGGAAGAGCCTATGGTGCCAGATGACTGTACGGGAACAGTGTTTCTCAGACCCAGCAGGATGGTTGCCCACAGGAGCTCACAGAAGCTGTGGTAGCATGAACAAATTCTACACAATCTCAAGCCAGACAAAAAACCAAAATACTTCCAAAATAAAGTAGAAAGCTTTCTTCTTGTCTGAATATACTCTTGACCTTGTGGATTTGGGAGTTTATATTTTTATGTCATTGTGGCAGGATCAACTTTATGCCATATTTCAACTAAGAAGTCCCAATACATGCACCATGGTGGGCAATGTATCACTTGTTGCAACCTGAATATTGTCATCAGAATAATAAACTGCCCTTTATGTTTTACTAGGATTTAATGTGATAATACGTGCAATATGTTAGTCACAGAGCCTTTAGTATGTATTAATTCTAGATAATGTCAAATTTATATCACTCTCTTAAGTTTATGTATATATATATATATATATAAATAAAACTTGTTTTTTATCTACTCTAAAATTTGATGAATTTTAAGATCCTTGGTAATCTTATCTTTTATTTGGTATTTTGATTTTCATTATTCCTATGTGAACTCTGAATATCATACGATTTTTATTAAACTGTACAGATAGTGTCTCATAGTGAGAAGTACATGAAGAAAACAATGTGTTTGTGTGGTTAGGCCCCTTCCACTTCTGATAATGTCACTATTTTAATCAATACAATATTACTTCAGCAGAGGAAATGCATTTGATCCCCCTGATTCTAAGATATTTTAATAAGAGTAATGCTTTATCCCTTCAGGCTGATCTTAACTACATATTTGCAGTGATTTGTGTGTAAGTTGACTGAAAATGAGATACATTTTGAAACTTCACCAAGAAATCAACCTGTGTTCATTTATCTGATGATGTGTATTACATTCCTAATTAACACTTCTAGAGCAAGCTGGTTTTACTTACGTTTCAGATGAATAAAGCTGATTAGGTGACAGATGCCTTCAAGGATTTTATCTTGGTGGAAATGCATTTGGTTAGCTTTTCTTGGTAAGTAACATCAATAAGCAGGCATACTTTCAAAGTACTAATTTATTAAGATTACACTTTCTCCCCGGGGAATAATTTTTTAAATAAATGCTTTGATTAAAACTCTTTTTTCTGGCAGTGTTAGCAGAGTGTCATCATGAATTTGGCTCTGGTAATAACAGCGATAATCACAATCTTGGTGCCAGGTTGTCAGCTTTTGGACCAACACTGCATTTTTTAAGTCCTAATATGAAAAGAAAAGGACTATTTTTTTTAACTATGGCTTTGGGAAGATAAAGCGAAATTAAATTATACTTGCTACTTGATCTCAATTTATGCACTTGCATTTTAACTTCTGTTCATTCTCAGAAACAAGTAAAAGCTGGACATATACTTCAAAAGTAATGAAAAGAGTAGCAAAGTATTTGTTTCCTGAAACAGGTGATATGCAGGTAACTTTCTGATTGATGAATACCATTTTTCATGTCTTCTCTCTCCATCTCTTCAGTAGCAAATCTAATGAATGAAGAAGCTGCCTTTCCTGCTATTAAGTTCAAGTGTAGAGATGTTTCAAAAAACACAAAAGCCCCAGTGCCAAAAATGGGTTACCTCCTTTGAGTTGTTGGCCAATGAGGTTCTGTAGAATGTAGATGGGTTTTTTGTTGTTGTTTTGTTTGTTTTACTCTTTGCTCTTTGGGGGCCTGCCACCCAGCTCCCAAATAAATCACATAGGAGCTCATTCTTTCTCATAAATGCCTGGCCTTAGTTTCACCTATTTCTAGCCAGCTTTTCTTGAATTATCCCATCTACATTTTGCCTCTGGGCTTTTATCTTTCTCTATTATATTTACCTTTCTTTACTTCTTACTCCGTGACTTGCTGTGTAGCTGGGTTGCTGGCCCCTGGTGAATTCCTCTCCTTTTCTCATTTAATCTTTCTACTCCTCTTCCTATTTATTGTCTCTACATGTCAGCCCCACCTATCTTTTCTCCTACCTAGCTATTGGTCATTCAGCTCTTTATTAGACCAATGGGGTATTTTAAACAGGCAAAGTGACACAGCTTCACAGAGTTAAACAAAAGCAATATAAAATAATGCAGCACATCTTTGCATCTTTAAACAAATGTTCCACAGCATAAACAAATTTAACACATCTTCAACTAATATTCCACAGCAATAGACCCCAAAACATTACAGATTGTTGTGATTTCTCTTAGTTACTTTCCTGAACTTGATAAAACCACATACCTCAGTCATAGAACATAAAGAATCAAGTTGATACTGACCAGAAACTACCATCCCTAGTGTTAGCTTTTGTGGTGTCGTGCATGCTACTGGGAGAGTAAAGGAATAATCATTCTCTCCCATCTGTGATCCTTGAGATTGAAAGTAATCCCCAGCCTGGAAAAATATACCCACTGGTGCAATTGTGACCCAGCATGATTGAAGTATCCAACCACTTTGTGGCTCAATTCGTGGCCTTCTCCAAAAGAAGATAACCATGTGTGGCACTGTGTCTGTGTCACAAACCTGGGTAGCCATAGGCCATATGCCCTAGGGAAAACCCAACTACTTTTATTCTGCTAAATGGGCATAGTATTAAATCAAGCCCTGATGGCCTGGGTTTATACCCATGGGTTAGTGCATCTCTAAAGCTTTATCAGAGAAGTTCTTTATTCAGTAGATGGTGATTAACACAGCAAAGATCAGAGTAAAAGAGACTACTACAGAATGCTCATCTCTGTATGGGACATTTATCATAAACCCTCCTCCCAAGGCTCAGAGACCTATGTAGAAGAATGAGCAGGAAGACTATAAGAGTCTGCGGGAGAAGAAACATTTTTCTAGAATCATAAGGCCAGTTGCACACTTGAACTCATAGTGGATATGACAGCATGCACAAGACCTACACAACCTCAATCAGGATAAAAATCTCAGCTTGGAAAGGAGAGGTGGGCTTAAAGTCCTACTCCTAGAAGAGGAACCATTGGCAGCTGGTAGCTGTTGGGTGAAGGAGAGTCACATTTCCTTTTTTTTTTTTTTTTTTGGTTTTTCGAGACAGGATTTCTTTGTGTAGTTTTGGTGCCTGTCCTGGATCTTGCTCTGTAGACCAGGCTGGCCTCAAACCACAGATATCTGCCTTCCTCTGCCTCCCAAGTGCTGGGATTAAAGGTGTACACCACCCCCGCCCAGTGAGAGTCACATTTCTATAAGGGTGTAGCTCTTGTAAGTCAATGGTTCAATGAATGACGACACACCCAAGAGTATGTGGACAGCACCAATGAATTCAATGGATTTTAAATAAAAATAAGGACAATAAAATTGGGTAGGAAGGAAAGGGGGATGGATTGTAGTGGGTAACCATTCCAGCTTTGGTCTGGAAGTTCCAACCCCCATTGAGGCTTCCGTAACTATCACGCCTACAAGGCGGGGCCAAGGGAGGGCTGGAGACCTGAGATCGGGATGCGCGGCGCTCTCTTGTTTCCTGGACCGGGACGCGAGAGGTAGACCGAGGAAAGTTCTCCAGAGAACACCGCCGGACTGCGCTGCGTCTCTTCCAGAACCCATCATCTACCTATCCCTTCATTTGTGAGTTACGCCTTTAAATAAATCTCCTTTTAACTACGTGGAGTGGCCTTAGTAATTTCGCCAATAACTGGCGCCCAACGTGGGGCACGAACCCACGACCCTGAGATTAAGAGTCTCATGCTCTACCGACTGAGCTAGCCGGGCGGGAAGGAGGCTGAGGGTGGGAGCCACCCAAGCCTTTGGAATTTGCCCCACGTGAGCGCCAGTTATTGGCGAAATTACTAAGGCCACTCCACGTAGTTAAAAGGAGATTTATTTAAAGGCATAACTCACAAATGAAGGGATAGGTAGATGATGGGTTCTGGAAGAGACGCAGCGCAGTCCGGCGGTGTTCTCTGGAGAACTTTCCTCGGTCTACCTCTCGCGTCCCGGTCCAGGAAACAAGAGAGCGCCGCGCATCCCGATCTCAGGTCTCCAGCCCTCCCTTGGCCCCACCTTGTAGGCGTGATAGTTACGGAAGCCTCAATGGGGGTTGGAACTTCCAGACCAAAGCTGGAATGGTTACCCACTACAATGGATCTCAAAGGAATTGGTGAATATAATCAAAATATATTGTATGAAATTCTCAAAGATTTAATAAAACAAAACTTAAGATATTATTTGATGTTAAAAGAAAAAGGGCTATACCTATGGGCTTTAGCTAGATTTAGGTAATTTTAGAAAAACAAGATAAATTAATAAATAAGAATAAAAACAGTATTTTAGATAGGAGATATATACACATACTTCTATATACATATATGTGGGGCATATATGAGCTACAAAGATGGTGCTGAGAGGAAATTAGCCCAAGTTGTTTGCACAGAGATTAGATACAAATGGGGCTGAGAGGAAGTTAGCTCAATTTGTTTATGCTGAGATAAGATACAAAGATCAGGAGATGATATCAGTGCATAAACAACTCATAAACAAAATCAGTGAGTATAGGGTGACCTTCAAAATGGTTGGTTGGTTCCTTCCACCCCCTCCTAGGGTTCTGAGATTTTTTTGTTTTGTTTTGTTTTTGTTTTGTTGTTGTTTTTTGTTTTGGGTTTTTTTTTTTTTTTTTTTTTTTTTTTTTTTTTTTTTTTTTTTTTTTTGCTATAAAAGAGGCTTACTGCCTAACAATAAATGAGTTCTTGCTTGACTTGACTCCCCACTGCATCTGACTGTCTCCAGGTAAGAGGAAGGTTGGGAAACAAGTGAGCAGTGCACTTACCTTTCCTCAGTTCCAGGCCACCTCTTCAGAGGTGACCTAAGTTCCCGGTGTGGCAGGACCCTACACATATATACATTTGGGTATAGCGGGAAGAAGAAAAGGAGGTCTGAGGGCTGTGCTCAGAGGTCACAGAAGACAGTTTTTCTCATTCAAACCAAATTCACAGAGTTACATAATCATGACTAGATTACAATCGATGTGGGAGGGCTCAACCCACTATGTAGAGTACCATTCCTGGGGAGAAGACCCTGGGGTGTAAAAAAAAAAAAAATAAGCAAGTACAGTGAGCTGTGGAAAGCAACCCAATATGAGGCATTCCTCCATGACCTCTGTTTAGTTCCTTCCAACTGATTCATCCCTTGAGTTTAAGCCTTGGCTACCCTGCATGATGGATTGTGACTTCTAAGCCAAGTAAATCTTTTCCTCCCCTGTTGCTTTGTATTATTGTTTTTATCACAACAGAGAATCAAACTAAGACAGAGGTCATGCTTAGAGACATTGAAATGAAGGATAATCCAGCCTAAACTCACACACAGGATCTATAAGCACACTCATAATGCTACCCTTAAAAGTATTTCACTCTTTTCTATTGAAAATAGTTTTTTTTTCAAAAAAATATATTCTGACCATAGTTTCCTCTCCATAACTACTCCCAAACCCTCTCCACCTCATCACCCATCCAAATGCACATCCTTGTTTTTTCTCATGAGAAAACAGTCACCTAAATTAAAATAAAATACACCAAAATAGTACAAAACAAACAGAAGGGAGGTTCAAAGGAAAATCACAAGAAATACAAGTAGACACAGAGACACATACATTTGTATACACAGATATCCCATAAAAATACAAAATCAGAAAACATAATATATAAGCAAAAACCTGTAAGTTTAAAAAAATCCTCAGAAAAAAATTACTCTGAGTCAACAAAAATACTCCAAAAATACTATTAAGTTCATTTGTGATGGCCTTCTATTGCTGAGCATGGGGCCTGTCCTTAAGTGTGGTTTGTATATGCAGTGAGATAACATTGGGGAAAATTAATTTTTCACGTGCTAGTGGCTGTCAATTGGAGATAGCTTTTGGGTTAGAGATGGGGGTTTGTATCCACTCCCCCTCTTGGCACTAGAACTTCATCTGGGTTAGACATGTAAAGTCCCTGTGCATACTACAACAGTCTCTGAGTTCATGGGTACAATGCTCCTGCTGTATTTAGAAGGCCTTCTTTCAATGAGTTGTATATGTGTTGTCTTTAGCAATAAGACCTGACCATTAGTTTGTGTAAAGCAACTAATAGCCTTAGCAATAACCTGGGTTATTTGAGGGTTCTCATGGGGCACCTTTTACTTGATTAGATGTAATCCATTCCTGGAACTGGAGGCTTCATTTAGTGTTGATAGATTCCACCTAGAGCTCTGTCTCCCTCGTTATTTGGTGATTCCATTTAGATCACCTTCATATATGCATATATTTTAGGAAACTTCTACTCTATTATGTTTCTACATGACTCCTGAAATGGCCTTTAGTTTTAGCTGACCCTCTTTTTATTCTGACCTTCTCTTTATTCCTTCCCTCCAGCCCTTCTTTTCTTCCCCATCCCATTTTATCTTCACTTTCCACTGCTGCCCTATCCCATCAGGATTATTGTGTTCTCATTAAAAGAATTAGGCAATGTCATTTCTATTTTGTAAAATAACTTGAAGAGTATTGTAGTTAAATCTTCATTGAAAGTTTGGTAGAATTCTGCACTAAAACCATCTGGCTCTGGGCTCTTTCTAGTTTGAAGAATTTAAGTAACTGTCTCACTTAACACACTAGGAGTTATAGATCTGTTTAAGTTTCTTATGTGATCTTGATTTAACTTTTGTAGGTGTTATCTATTTCTTTTAGGTTTTCCAATTTGGTAGAGTATAGGTTTTTAAGGTATGTTCATACGGCTCTCTGGATTACCTCACTGTCCCCATTTTCATTTCTAATTTTTTAAATTTGGATATTCTTTCTCTGCCTTTTAGTTAAGTTGGCTAAGGGTTTGCCACTCTTAATGATTTTCTCAGAGAAACAACTTTGCTTCACTGATTCTTATTATGTTTGTTTCTATTTTGTTGATTTCAGCTCTGATTTTATTTCTTACCATCTACCTTTGGAGTGTTATTTTTTCCCTAAGGTTTTCAGTTGTGCTGTTAAGTTATTAATATGAGATTAGTCCAATTATTTAATGTAGGCACTTAATGCTATGAACTTCCCTCTTAGAACTACCTCCATTGTGTCCCATAGGTTTAGGTATGTCATGCTTTCAGTTTCATTCAATTCTGAAAGTTTTTCATTTCTTTCTTAATTACTGTTTTGACCTATTTTTCATACAGTAATATTCAGGTTCTATGGACTTATAAACTCTCTGATGCTTCTGCTGTTGATATCTAGCTTTAATCTGTGGTGATCAGAGAGGATGCATGGTGTTATTTCAGTTTTTTGTCTCTTGAGATTTGCTTTGTGTCCTAGTATGTAGTCAATTTGGTGACTGTTGCATCAGCTACTGAGAAGAAACTATATTCATTTGTGTTTGGATTGAATGTTCTGTAAATATCTGTCAGCTTCATTTCATTTATGACATCATTTTGCACCTGCATTTCTCTGTTTAGTTTTTGTCTGGATGATATGACTATTGGTAAGAGTGAGATATCAAAGTCTTCTACAGATAAGGTGTGAGGATCAATACGATATTTTAGCTATTGTAGTGCTTCTTTTATGAAACTTGGTGCCCTTGTTTTTGTACATAAGTGTTTAGAATTGCTATATCCTTTCAGTGGATTTTTCCTCTGATGGATATGTTGTGTCCTTCCCTGTCTGTCTTGAAATCTGTCTTGTCAGATATTAAAATGGCCATGGCAGCTTGCTTCTTAGGTCCATTTGGTTGGAATATCCTTTTCATCCCTTTTACCTTGAGGTGATGATGTCTGTTCTTGATATTAAGGTATGTTTTAGGGATGCAGCAGAAGAATGGAGCTTGTTTTTGTATCCATTCTGTTAGTCTGTGTCTTTTTATTGGGAAATTGAGAACAATGATACTGAATGTTATCAATGAGTGGTGTTTGTTGATTCTTGCTATTCTGTTGTTGTAGTATGGGTATTTCCCCCTCTTTTTATTTTCTGGACTGATAGTATTTATTCTCTGTAATTTCTTGGATGTGGCTAACTTCTTCTGATGGAAGATTTCCTTTTAGCACCTTCTCCAGACACTGATTTGTAGATAAATACTGCATTAAATTGGTTTTTATCATGGAATGTTATTCTTTATCCATTGTGCTGACCAGTATTACATCAACTTGGTACAAAAACTATAGTTATCTGGAAGGAAAGAACCTAAATTGAGAAAATGCCTCCATAAGATATGTCTGTAAGGAAATTTCTTAATTGGTGGTTGACAGGGGAGGACCTAACCCATTGTGAGTGGTTCCATCCTTTGGCTGGTAGTTCTGGGTTCTATAAGAAAGCAGGCTAAGCATTCCAAGGGAATCAAGCCAGTAAGCAGCATGCCTCAGCTCCTCCCTGCATATTCCTGCCCTGTTTGAGTTCCTGTCCTGATTTCCATCAATGATGAATAGTGCTGTGGAAGAATAAGCCAAATAAGCCCTCTCTTCCTGAACTTGCTGTTTGGTCATGGTGTTTTGGCACAGTAATAGAAATTCTAAGACATTCATCTATTTTGTGATTGAAATTTTTTTTGAGTATAGTAATAGAACATTTGTGTGGGCCTTTCTGGATTTTAGAATCTCCATTGAGAATTAGATGTTATTCTAATTGGTCTGCTTTTATATATTACTTTGTCCTTTTCCTTTAACGATTAAAATATTTTTTCCTTTTGTATGTTTAGTGTTTTGATTAGTATATGCCATGGGGCCTTTCTTTTCTAATCCAGTCTGTTTGATGTTCTCCATGCTTCCTGCACATTTATAGGCATCTCCTTCTTTAGGTTAGGGAAATTGTCTTCTACAATTTGGTTGAAAATATTTTCTGTGCCTTTGACCTGCATTTTTTCTCTATTCCTATCATTTGGTCTTTTCATAGTGTCCCAGATTTCCTGGATGTTGTACATGGATTTGTTTATTAATTAATTAATTAATTTATTTATTTATTTATTTATTTATTTATTTATTTATTTTTGATTTGACATTATCTTTAACTGAGTTATCCATTTACCCTACTTCATCATCAATGTCTGAGCTACTTCCTTCCATGTCTTGTTTTCTGTTGACGAGACTTATATCTGAGATTTTTATTTGACTTTTGAAATCTTTCACTTCCAGTTTTTCCTAAGTTTGGGTTTTCTTTAACGATTCTATTTCTACTTCATGTCTTGAACAGTTTTTATCACTTCATTCCAGTATTTATGTTTTCACAGACTTCATTGAGGAATTTATTCATATCCTCCTTAAAGGTCTTGAGCATATTCATAATAACTATTTTGAAGTTCTTATCTTGTCCTATAGCTATATTCTATTTCTAAGGCCCTACTGTACTAAGGTTGCTGAATTGTGGCAGAGGAATATTGTCTTGGGTATTAATGATTTTGTTTTTGAGCTGGTTTCTAGGTATCTGGGTTTGGGATGATTGTGATTCTAGGTATTCGGAAGGTCTTGTCTTTGTTGGGTATGTGTTCCATTCCTTGACTTCTGTTGCCCTCTCTTGGTCTTAGGATTGTGTAGTGGCTGTAAGTTGCCTGGTAGGGAATACTTCTGAGTCTCTGCCTTCTGTGGTCACTAGGCGGGTAGGGGTCCCAGGTTATCACAGCTTGAGATTCTAGTTCCCAAAACTGTTTCAGGGTAGCAAAAATAATACCTCAGAGTAGTTGGAGTATAGGAAAAATTCTTATCTATCTGAGGGTTAGACTTTTTTATCTGAAGGAAAAATAAGGAAACACACATGCTTCCTGGTAGTAAGTTTCTCTTTTACTTTATCTTGAAAATATTCTCTCTGAAAATCTCTTTTGCTCTCTCCTGCCTAGCTATTTATCCTCTCTCCTCAGCTCCCTCTGCACACATCCACACACACTCACATACTCTTCTTCTACAGCCAAACTCTGGATAATTATATGTTATATTTTCAGACTCTGACCCATTCTTGTAACACATGATAAGTCACACAGTTTTTCTTAGGCTAGAGGGGTCACACTGACCAGCCAGTGAGTAATGCTTGGCCATGCATGTAGCTCTTTCTCTGACAGAAAGTGACAATGAAATTCAGGATTTAACAATAACAGTTAGTGGGCTGAATCCTGAGTCCTGTAACATAAACTGAGGCTGGGAGTATGTACAGAAAGTCAATTACTGCATAGGGTTATGTCTAACAAAGTTGCTTCATGTCTGACCTTGATTCAGCAATAAACACCTGGGAATTTGTCCTTGTGTATTCATCTCCAGGGGCAGCCAGTCTGTTTTGAATTTGTTCTAAAGTTTAAAATTAGCTGTCTTTATGACTGAGAATAATGTTACTTTCCTATGTCAGTTATGAACAGCATCCTAGTATTATTTCTATTCATGAGAATTATATAGCTTAAGCAGAAATCATCTCCTGACCATTCACAGCTATATATGTGACCAAAAGATGAAATATTTATATGATAACCACACAAGCAGTGGGAAAAATACCCATAGCAGTTTTTAGGGAAGAAATATAGTGGCACATGAGAGAAATTACAGACAGGAGCATCCAGTCATTTACAGTCAGTAACCCCACAGTCTTTGCCAAGTGGGGGTTCCTCATCAGAGAGTCATTCATCTAGTATATGGACCTGTTGAATACTAATTTTCACCTGCTGTATACTCCCATGGCCTCTGGCACCAGGACATGTTTGGGGCTAATAGGAATGAATGAGAATGAGCTAGAATGGGGGTTGCCAGAGAAAGTCCACAGGAATGAGTAAAGATGTCTCTGCCATAAGGTTTGGTATAGTCTCCAGGGAATGGAGGCAGAAAGGGAGGACAGTCTGTTACAGGACTGAGGATGCAAAGAGAAATTTGAAATGGAATTCAAGGAGAGTTGAAGATTACCTACCTGATGAAGGCTGGTGTGTCCAGTGGGTTCCCAGGTGGAGAGTACTTCCAGGTATTGGTGACTGACACATGGGATGGAGTGAGTGAGAAAGGATAGATCCACTGTGAGGTTCTGCATAAAACCCAGAGAACTAGATTTCATTTTTAAATTACTTTGTAATTGGGTATATATGACTCCGTGTGTGTTTATATGTACATGCAGTGCAGGTGCCCACAGAGGACAGAGACCTTGGATTGCACTGAAGCTGGAATTACAGAAAGATATGAGCATCCCAAATTGAGAGCAAGGAACCAAACTCAGTTCCTATGGAAGTCATCTCTCAAATCCTCAGCAATGCTTCCTGACGTCGTATAACATGCTCACTCTAATTGTTGACTGCTTTTTCTGTACATTCATTTCTTAGTACAAATTTCTCTTTTATATTTGTATTTCCTTTGCTTACATGTTTGAGACATTAGCATTTATTTAAATAAATAATATTTCAATGCAAGGAAATGTATAGCTTCATCATCTTTCAGGACAAGGAAAACTCCCCAGCATCATTTGATTTTGATGCTGAGTTTGTAGCTTTGGTTTGTTCTAACCCAGGAGATCACAACAAAATACTAAGTTAACTTTTTCTTTAAAAGTTTATTGTCTAAGGTGTCCCCTTCTGTATGTCACTTGTGAATTCAGAAATGTCAATAATGAGCACAGAATCAGCCCAGTTGTTCAGTTATGTATCAGAGACCTAACTGAAAAAATTCTGATCCACATTAAGAGAAAAACTAACCAGTGTGTAGGGAAAATAAAGAAATATTCTCTTTAACTAAGTAAAAAAAATGGATTGATACTAATGATGATGATACAGTCATTTCCAGAGCATATGGGAATGAATACAAAAAGTTGGTCATGAATTGTTCTGCTAGGTTTAAAACCTGGCTTAATTACTTAATACTATAAAGACTCTGTGCCTCTGTGGTGTGGTTACCAATCCTGTCCCAGATACATTCTTGGATTTGTTGAATTTATGTACCTGGAACATGAAATTACCTTATTTCTAACACTGCATATAGTGAACTTATCATTACTCATCTGGTTTTATTTGAAGAACAAAATCACATCAGTTTGAATATAATATTCTTGTTACCTTGCTATATTTTCTTACTAAGGAACTTCTCTTTGCTAAGCATCACACTTAGGATTTTATAGGTATTAGTCATAAATAGAAACAAATTGAAAGGTAAATATTTAAGCATGCTGATGTCTGCATTCAGATCATTACATCATGTGTACACAGCTATTTCATCTTTGCACACCTTCTGTATTGTTGCAGATTTTCCTGCTGTCTTAATGTACTATCCTTTGTCTTCTGAGAGAAAAGTTGAGATCAACCAGCCAGCAAAACTTTGTCAAATATGATCTTAACAATAAAATCACAAGTCAAGACTCTGGTAGTAAGGTGCTGAGTCTTGAGTTCCTTCAAAGGTGATTCTCCAGACTTTAGAGACAGGGCATCAGCTTTGCAGTCCACCTGCTCAGTGAATGGCAAATTATTTGAACTCTATGAGGGCATTATGAGATACGGGGATCAGCTGGCACTTCAACATCATCCCAGGCTACATAGTGAGTTAGCGTCAATGCTGGGCTACCTGACACCCTGTGTTTTATTTTTTTTAAGGGTAAATAAATAAATAAAATTCCAGAGATAAATATTCACTATTGTGATCAAATGGTTTTGGCAGACATCCCAAGGCAATTTAGTCAGGGAGTATATAATCCTGTTTAACAAAGTGAGCTGGACCTGCACCTAGTTAAAAATATCACTTAAAATTTATCAAAATTCTAGAATTAAAAGCTAGAACCACACCAATCTTAGAAGAAAGCATATGCATGTATCATAATGCATTAGCATCAAGCAGTGCTTACAGAATTATTTCGAAGCATAAATAAAGGCTTCAGGAAAACTATACATTGGATTACATGCACCTAGGGCTTCAGACATGCTAAGCCACTATCACCAGCCCCTCTTAATTTTGAGACCGCATCTCTCTAAGTTGCCAGAGAAACTCCAATTTTGTGATCCTCCTGCCTCAGCCTTCAAAGTAACAAGAATTAGACACATGTACCACCATGACCAGTTTTTAAAATTAAACGTTATTTGACAGCTTCTTATTTGCTTGACTTAATTAACGTACCAAGTGACAGTTTTGTTATGGCATTTCCAAAAGTGCTTTGTTTTGGACAACCCACCCCTCCCCCTCCTCTTCCCATCTCCTGTGCTACCTTCACCTTTCCCCTTATAGTAGTCCCTTTCATATGTTCATGGCATATATGTTCCATTCCAGTCTCCCTCTTCCTGCTTTTCTCCTTGTATGGTCTCTTATCTTCTTTCAAAACATACACCCACACTCACAATCACATAAGCACATAAACAAACAACCTAGAATTTGAATATGAGCTAGAACGTATGATATTTATCTTTGTGAGCATAGGTTTCTTAATTTAATGTAATAATCCTCACCATCATTCATTTTCCTGCTAATTTCACATTTTTTTCCTGGCTGAGTAAAATTTCATCATGTACCATATTCATTTTATTATAATTTTTGTCTCATATTGCTTTGGTCATGTGTTTTGTTTTTTTTTTTTTGTTTTGTTTTTGTTTTTTTTTTTTGTCTTTCTGCTCTTTTGCCTATATAGTACGGTTTTCAAATTCCTGTTTTCATGGGGTTTGTGTATGTGTTGTGTTTTTTTTATTTTCTAAAAAATTTTTATTTTATCTTTTGTTATCATGTTTGTTTTCTAAAGAGAGTGGAGTTGGGCACTCTGACCATTAAGAGTTAATAATACACTGTTTGGGACATGGCAATATGCCTGAGCTGACTTGAAGATTTTGTTTAGGTCTAGCATCCTTGAAGCAACCAAAGCTAATAGTTTGAAAACAGGCTGTCATATGCCTATAGATTCTTAAAAAGTGGGTTATAGGTTAACGAGTAAAAATGATAACTCTGTTCATCCATGATGTCAAAACTTGAGGAAAAATTATTGGAAATGATAATTCTGTTCTGTCATAGTTTATTAATGATGACTAAAAGGTAAAAAGAAAAGGTGAAACACATGTCCCCAAACAAAATAATATGATCTATGTTTTGGAACAACATGAATCTATGTCTGCTTATTAAATTTTGTATAAATAAAAAGCACTCTGGCTGCTAGTCAGTCTCTCCAGACCATCTTGCCTGGCTCACTCCTTTCCCCGCTGACACCTTACATCCTCTGCTGGGACCTGTTCACCTCCGGGGATGGCTCTCAGCAATTTTGTTTATAAATTTATTTATAAATATTTATAAGCAATATAAATATTTTTAAATATTTATAAAATTTTATGAATATTATAGTTTTATTAAAATCAGTGTGGCGGTTTCTCAGGAAAATTGGGAATCAATCTTCCTCAAGACCCAGCTATACCACTCCTGGACATATACCCAAAGAATGCTCAATCATATCACAAGGACACATGTTCAACTATGTTCATAGCAGCATTATTTGTAATAGTCAGAACCTGGAAACAACCTAGATGCCCCTCAACTAAAGAATGGATTAAGAAAATGTGGTACATATACACAATGGAGTACTACTCAGCAGAGGAAAACAATGATGTCATGAAATTTGCAAGCAAATGGATGGAACTAGAAAACATCCTGAGTGAGGTAACCCAGATGTAGAAGTACAAATGTGATATGTACCCACTCATAAGTGGATACTTGATGTAAAGCAAAGGATAACCAGATAACAACGCACAACTCCAGAGATGCTAGCTAACAAGGAAGACCCAAAGAGGGATGCATGGATCATTGCCCTGACAAGGGGAAATAGATGAGATCTCTGTGAGTAAACTGGGAGTGAGGGATGGGCAATGGAGGATAGGGCATGGAGAATAAGAACATAAGGGAATGGGATGGTTGAGCTGGAACAGGGATGGAGTGGGAAAGCAATGAGAGAGATACCATGATAGAGGGAGACATCATGGGGATAGAGAGAAACTCAGTGTTAGAGAAGTTGCCAAGAATCCCCAAGGATGACCCCAGCTTGGACTACAAGAAATAGTAGAGAGGGTGCCTGAACTGAACTGGCTTACCCCTGTGATCAGATTGGTCAATACCCTAACTGTCACCACAGAGCTTTTCTCCAGTGACTGATGGAAGTAGAAGCAGAGATCCATAGCCAAACACCAGGCAAAGCTCCAGGAGTCCAGTCGGGGAGAGAAAAGAGGGATTCTATAAGCAAGTGCATCAGGATCATGATGGGGAAACCTGCAGAGACAACCAAACCAAACTAGTGGGAACTCATGAAAGCTGGATCAATGGCTGTGGAGCCTGCATGGGAATGAACTAGGCCCTCTGCATGGTGAGACAGTGGTGTAGCTTGATCTGCTTGGAGGGCCCCTTGGCAGTAGGATCAGAATCCATCCCTGATGCATGAGAGGGCTTTTTGGAGTCCACTACTTATGATGGGATACCTCATGCAACCTTTAGGCAGGGGAAAGAGCTTGGACTTGCCCCTACTGAGTGTGCCTCCCCATGGGAGGCCTTGCCTTTTTGTGGGTGGAAATAGGGGGAGCATTGGGAGGGGGAGGCTGGGGGGACAGGAGGAGGGAAGAGGGAGATCTTTGATTGGTGTATAAAATGAATGAAAAAATTTTCTTAATAAAATATAAATAAAAAAGAGAAGGAAGGTCTGAGACTGATCTGTGCAACCCACATGGTGGAAGGAGAGAACCAACTCTTGAAAATTGTTGTCTGACCTCTACACATGTGCTGTGGTATGGGTATGCCTGCATACATGCATGCACACAAATAATAAATTATTTTAAGAAGTGAACAATAAGCACAGCCTGAATAATCTTATAATTTGTAAGAAAGGTGCAAGAGCTGAAGAAAGGACTCCATGTAATCTGCTGGTACAGATACTGCAGAGGACCAGAGGGAAATTCTCGACACCTGTTAGCTGGCTCACAACCACCAGTGACTCCAGCTCCAGGGGATCTGGTGCCCTCTACTGGCCTCAGTATCATGTGCACTCATGTGCACCCACCCCAACCCTACACATCCACGTAACGGAAAAATAAAATAAAATATTTTTTAAAAATCTATAAGCAATATAAATATTTATAAATTTTCAAATATTTATAAAATTTTATGAATGTTCTAATTTTATTAAAATTATATTTTTTCTGTTTTTACAATTTTTATTTTAATAAAATTAAATAAATATATTCAAATTGAAATTAGTTAAATAATATTCTTTAAATTTAATTTTAAAAATAAAATAAAATTAATTTTAGCAAATTAATTTTATAATTTTTATGACTAAAAATCAGCCACATGTGAAATGCTATTGTATATTCTTATAGTTTAAATTGGATAACTATCAATTATCACAGGTTATGACTCAAGGCTTAGTCTTGTGGTCTACCTATCATTTCAAGAGTCCAAATGCACTTTCAATTTTACTAGAAAAACTAACATAATACCACTGATTCAGAAAGTATGATCACTAACATTTGGAACAGAACATAAATAAATAAGTGTTTACCTCCACGTTTGTTTACTATGAAGGAAAACAAAGTAAGCTTAAAATTAACTCTACCCTGGAGGGATCGGTGAGAGGGCTAAGTAGCCAATGGAACTAAGAGGGACACATGGGGCATTGATGATTGCATCTTCAGATTTACCTTCCATTGCATGTATACCTGCTTTCTGTGCACGTGCAAGTGTCATAGAGAGAATAGGGTATTCTGAAAGAAAGGAACCTAACCTATTGGAGAGATGTCTAAATAAACACAAGAGAAAAGACTACCAGCTTCAGATATGCACAGTAACCAAAAGAGAAAACATAGACTGGTTCTTTTCATATAGAACAAGCATAGGAATGCAGAAAGTTCATGAGTAGGCTCAGTAACAGTAGACCTTTCTAGGAACATTGCAGAAATAAGAGAAATAAGCCACTTATCTTTCCTAAGTAGATTCCCATCCAAAGAGACAGAGCTTAGCAGCTTAGTTCAGCCTTGAAAGTGAGTGAGTACCCCAGTAGGTATACTCCCAAAGACTTCAGACTCTCCATCTATAAACTCTGGACAATGAAATTTCAGTAGCATAGCAGATAAACAAAAGTATAGTTCCTGTGTATATTTATATCTGGAACACATAAATGATATAATCAAACATTGTCAAAATAGGCTCTTTGGGACCACGGTAGTGACCAGAGTAATTAGGATGAAATGTATTGGCCAAAATACCCAGAATGAATATAATAGCTCAGCTTTTCAAGAAAGTAAAAATACAGAGATTGAGGTTATAATCATGTGCCTGTTATTCATGAATATTTGTATGTGCATATATATAAGCACATGCTCCATAGCATCAGGAAAATGATGCCTGCAAGAATGATACATGGTGCTATTTGACTACACATTGGGTTAAGAGTATTTATAATAGTTCAATCATCATGACCTTTGATAAATCTAAATTGTGTTCACAGTAGATTTAGAGAATTCCAAGAGGTACACAGACTGTAATAGGATGTATGATGGATTTTGTTGAAGAACTGTAAAATTTTATGTTAAAGACTACTTCTGAGTTTTATAAAATAGAGGAAGGAAACCTTTCTGCTTAAGGAATCTGACCTTAATGAGCCTGAAATGCACTTTCAGGATAAATTTACTGGAGCCAAAAAGATAGCAAGATGAGTGTCAGAACCAGACTGACATTCAATGATTAAGGAAAAAAAGCACCAGGATATTTGAAGAACTGAAACATGAATTGTATGTGAACAATCTCCATGAGAAAGAAGATGTAAAATAATACTTCATAAATAAATAGAAATGGGCTTGAGCTACTGGTTTAGCCTTAGGATGAAAGACAGTTTAAGAGACAAGCACATTCATGTCAGAAAGAAAGGCCAGAATGCACTTATATTTTATAATGAGTTCCATGACAACACCCCAAAGGGTCATGTACAGCCTACATACATGTTTAAGCATTTTGCAGGATTATGTTATAAAAATATATAAAGTGCAAATGTAAAATTCATCTGTTAAATAAAATCCACAGTTCAATGATAACAAATTTGATAACATAGCCTCCTTGTTACTTGCACTTCTTTTTAATTATATATTTTGTTTACTTAGAGATATAATTAAATGGTCACCACACACCCAGTAGATAATCAATAAGTATCTTGGTAAAGCATTTAGGGAGTATGCAAATGAATTATTAAATTCCAAGTTTTATTCTTTATTTTATTAAGTTCATGTGTTTCTATTCTGTACCACATCTCACATCCCTGGAAAGATCTCAAGTGATTTGTTTTCCTCACTTACATTGATTTTATTTGGACCCAGTGTAGAATTCACATTGATAAATATTAGCACCATAAGCTTGTGGATTTTGAAAATCTATATTTTATATTTTCTTTTGTACACTTTGGGGCTCTACAGTAGCAAAAAGAATGGTCCTTCTAATACATTTTATGACAGCTTCCCACTTCACTTTGTTCCTGAGTAACTTTATGTTTGGAAAAACATTCACCATGCCATGAACCACAGGCCAAGGGACACCCGTCAGACAAATTCTCAGGTGATTTCTCAGTAGTGAAGATCTTCTAACACCAGAACTAGTACAAATGGCCTCTAAGCACGGAGGCATCACTATGTGTATGTGCCTATCTGCTCTTCTCCACAATTCTCAGAGGGACATCTGTGCTTCAGTTGGATAACAGATCTGCCTCTACCTCCCTTTTGAGTCCTGACTTTTCCAGTACATAATGGAGCCTTTCACTATTCCAAACAAGCATTCTTTACTGCTAGAATGAAATAAAAATCAATTGCATTTTTACAAACTAATAAAATCACTGTTAGAAATAAATAAAATAATCTCTTTATTGTTACGGATACAGAACATTTTGCTCACAAACAAGTTGCTGTTCTCACTGAACTCTTACAAGTGCTGCCTAGAAGGTAGATTCATTGACTTCTGCATTCCTTTTGCTTTACCGTTTGAGAAGGACATATGTCAAGTCAGGTCATCTATTTTTCCTCTAAAACTGCCTCCTCAGCCTGTGTCTAACCTCACACACAGTCTAATGTGTAGATTGGCATGTAGAATCCCATGATACAATGTGAGACACCTGATTTGGTCATGCTTCCCATCGATGATGAAGGCTTCTCTACCCAAATTGAATCATCTCCTCTAGACAGTGCAACTGGAGTGGGGCTTTATGACTTGTCTGCATCTGGAATATTCTAAGGAAAGACTTACTAATTAGAGACAATCTTAAGGTAAGTAGAACAGAAAACTATAGACACATTAGAATAAATTATTTGGTCAGGAATCTAGCCAAAATGTACAAACCTTTTATATCCATTGTCCTACCAGGAAATCCGTTCTTTTTTTTTTTTTTCCAATACAAGGACTTGCTCACTGTTGCTGCAAAGTGAGAACTCGTTCACAGCTAATTAGGTGCAAAGGCATCAGGGAAAGAGAAGAAATATGGAACAAAAAAGAGAACTCATCAATCCAGAGGGACTACAAGCCAGCACTATTAAAATCCTGCAAAGTCCATTGGAATAACAGAAAATTATTAGTTTATAAACATGTAGGCTGTTAGATGCATGAAAGAACATAATGAAAATGCAGAAAATGAGGGAAAGAATGAATTGAAAAATCATATCAAGACAGCAACAGTTTATATTCAGGACCACAAGGGATTAAATTTAATTTTTTTGTGGCACTTATGGGAAAGGCCTCTTTATGAGGAGGCAAAATCATATCCCCTTACCAAATGAAATTCTCCCAGTAGTGAGAACATCAACCCCATTAATACTGCCATCTTTCCAGAACTATTAGTTTAAAGCTAAATAAAATTACTTTATTGATAAAATCTTTAATTTCTATGATGGCTATGTCATCATTCAAAATACCTTATAGGTTCTGAGCTAACTATTAAATCTTCATACATATTAAAATGATAGTGCTAATAAAGATAGAAGAGAAGGAGCATGTGAAAAAGTAAAAGAGGAGGAGATAAGTCAAAGAGAGGGGCAAAGGAACGTTACTTATAATTGAGTGGTAGATTGAATATTAAGATTAATCTCATATCCTTTCAGTCTTTCATTCATTCAAACATGTGAGCCACATCATTCAGTATGAGACTGATTGTGTTAGGTCATTCAGACTATGCAAGGCAGATGTAGAGCCTGTTCTTTGTTATGAATATTCTAAGAAGGATTTATGAAAACATTTAAATGCTAGTGTATATTACTTTCCTAATTATACATAATACATAATGGAAGCAATTTAAGTGAGGTTTTAATTTTTTAAGATTTTATTTATCCTATTTTTGTATATGGATATTTTGCCTACATGTGTGTTTATGTCCCACAATCATGCCTGCTGTCCACAGAGGCCATAAGTGGATGTTAGATCCCCTAGAAGTGGTGTTGCAGATATTTATGAGCTATGATATGGTTGCTGGGAACCAAGCATGCATCCTCTGGAAGAGAAACCAGTGCTCTTATCCTCTAGACCATGTCTCCAGCCTCTAAGAAAGATTCATGTACTTCATAGTTTATGACTAGATGCAATCTATCACAGTGGAAAGTGTAGCAAAGGGAACACCAGGGAGCTGTTCATTCTAAGTCCATGTCAAGAAGCAGCGAGTGATGAGTGCTGGTGCTCACTTCCTTTTTATTTATCCTCGGACCACATACAGCTCATAGGATGATGCTACCCGTACCCATGTGGGTTTTATTCTCCTCCATTAAACCTCTCTGGAAATATCCTCCTAAACCCACCAAGGGATGTATTTCTTAGGAAATTCCAAATTCAGCCAAGTCAACAATGAATAAACCATCAGTGTATTATATTAGAAATTTTTATAAAATATTTTTATGTAAACTAAAGAAGAAGAGCTAGTATCAGCTTTAGAAATCCATAAAACTCAATGGACATTGGAGGAGAGTCTTCCAAAAATGGTAAAGTGGTTCTACAGTTCTACAGAAAACTATGACTGAGAGAACTTAGGTCTATCCGTATTTGTGTATGCATATGTGCATGTATAGATGATATGGATAGAGAAGCAGAGGCCAACAGACAGCAACAGAGAGATGGAGAGAAATTTATTTTATACAATTGCCTCATGGCATGGCTGTGAGTCAGACTGATACAATAAGAATCTTTATATTACATGAGCAACTAGAGACCCAACTTCAGTCCAAAAGCTGCACACTAGCAATTTTCTCCATATTTGGGAAAGTTCTTCTTTACATTATAGATACTAATAGACCTTATTTAAAATTTGCTGGCTAAAGTAACCTAAAAGAACTCTTTACAGTATCATATCCAGACAAGCATTTGACTTGGTACTGTGGCTACACATGTTGAATCATAAAATTAACCATCATAGACAGAGATAAAAGGATTGAACTCCAGGTATAGAAATTGTGATTTTTAAAGTAAAAAGATGGATTCCAGGTTCTGTACTCCTTTGCCCATAGATGGAGCGTACTGACTAAAACATCTGTTGCTCCAAGGGATGCAAACTCTTTAAGGTTAAAAATGACTCCTTAAAGGCAAGTGCGATGATAGTCACAAAAGCACCTTAGATAACCTGGGAAGGAAGTTGAAAGCCACTCTGCAGCAGGTACTTTTAAAACTGGGGAGGTTCTCAGTCCCTCCGGCATCCATTCCTTGCTCAGGGATGCCTGCCTATTCCTGGTGATCTTAGGCATTATCTTGATGAACACCAGTTCACTTGGGGTGCCTTCTGGAGTGAGTTTCCATCCTAGGACAGTTACCCTTCACTGTTCATTCCTCTCTCATCTTTGTGAGCTGGAATCCTAGTTCCTTACCCTTGTATACTCTATGGTCTCCTCCTTCTGGTATGTCTTCTAGTTACAGCCCCTAGTGTCTGAAAGGTGAAGGAAAGGCTTTTCCTGGCTGTGTTCTACCTACTTTATGCACTGATATTGGGGTTCCTTTTCTGGTGCCCCATTTTCAGGATGCCTTTGTCTCAATAACCATGGGATACTCTTATTTCAAACCTGATTCCACCACCCCTCTTCCCTGTCTCCTTAATCTTTTCCTCTCTTGAGTTCTCCAAGATATCTCCATGGTACATTCATGGCAGCTTTACAATCACATGAATTCTGGACATCTTATTTTGTTTGTACTGCAATATGGCTTGGCCTCAATACAAACTCGATATCCAGTCTCAATGGCCCAAACATGGCATATTTGATTTCCAAATGCTCACTGATGTGGCAACTTCTGCTACCACACAGAAAAATGTTCTAAAAAGCACATCTCTCTAAGCTTTCTTTGCTGTCCACTCTCATCCCTCACTCTGATCATCGAGTTCAGTCTAACAGAGATTCAAATGTCTTTGGGTATGAATAATAATGCAATATTGTTACATGTTATTCCACTATATTAAAAAGCTGGTTCTCAAGAGGGGATTTGGCCTGCAAGCTCTGGACCCAAGTGCATTTGTTTAAAAGTTCCTCTAAAGTTTCTGTCCTGGGTCAGACTGGCACCCCAACTGTGACAAAAAAAAAGGAAAACAAAACAAAACAGCCCAGAAAAATATAATTTGTTCTTGCAAACAGTTGACATAAACCATTTCTAATAGAGGTTATAAATGATATGTGTAATCACAGATGTTTAACTCTGAATAGCTCCTCCTCACTTTTCCTTGGTTTTGTTACTAACTTTAAAGCTTTTGTTGAAATGTAAACTTTTTTTAATCTCAGTATTTTCAAGTGATTAAATTAATGTAAGCTCTCAAAATAACAACAAAGGAAGGTTAGCTCCAAACTTGCAACAAAAGAGCTAATTGAAAGGACCAGAACCTGCACAAGACACCCCAATATCACATTCTCAAAACAAAGGAGACTCATATGTCCCAGAAAAACAAAGGACAGGGATACAGAGACAAAGACTGATGATAGGGGACTGGGGAGAAGGGGAAGGGAACAAGAAGGGGGGAGACAGGGAGAGGGGGAAGGGATATTTGCTCCAGAGAGACAAAGGACTGCCTCTGGATAGAGAGGAGACAGATGTGGCCTGTGGGCAAATGGCAGTTTATAAAGGAAAAAAAGGAAACCCTGTGTTAGGATGAGTTGGTTTGTTTTGATTGGGAATATTAATTAGAGTAGCCAGAAGGAGGAGTTTGATTGCTGGACTTCAATACTTTGATAGCTGGACCTAATGATGTAACCACTTAGGTCTTCACTGACCTTGATAAGCTTTAGCTTTTGGAAAAACTGAGTCATAGAAAACTATGATATTTTGTAAAAGTACACTATAAAAGATTTAAAAATAATGTTCCCAGTCCCTCTGTGGAATATATTTATGTTTTAAATTTATTTTGATACTAAATGAATTTCAATTCAAAATTATAAATTTTGAAGCTGTGATTTAACAGTGATAAAATTATAAAATCTTATAAAAGGTGATAACTTATTATAAACCGTTAAAGATAAAACATTTAAGTTAATGGTCAGACACCTTATAAATGATCAAATTCTTTAATGTGCTTGGAGCTATGTTTATAGTCATACTAAGTATAAATGTAATTTATTCGCATGGACAAACTTTGGTGCTTTGTATATAGTGTCAAAGTTAAGCCTGAAAAATTTACTAAAAATAGGTTTGCTTAATATAAAATAGTATTCAAAATCAGGGGCTAGATAATGCCCCTCAAACCTCTCAGAGATCTGCTGAATATGTATTTAAGGGGTTTAATGGAAGGAAGGAGCAGGAAAAGGCTTCCCATGATAGACAGAAATACCAGCTTCAGGCAACAGCCCCGAGGCTGCCTCCACACAGGCCTAAAGATATCAAATGTGCACCCAAGGGAAAACTCCCCCTAAGCTCTTTAACTTCGCCTTCTGTCCATTCTCTATCCATCTCCCAGATTTCCACCCAGCTGGCAGATAACATTCCGGAATCAACCTTAACTCTACAACTACTCTGAAACCAGCTCACCTCCCAGCCTCAGCTGTCCTCATAACCAAAGGGCCTTTGACCTGATGACTGCCCCAAAGGAGGCACGCGTCTCTTCCTCAGTGAAAACTGTTTTATCTACATAAACCATTCTGGTCAGGTAAAAGAGCAGATTAAGAACCTGTAGTAGCTGGCACACAGAATCTGACACCCAGGAGCCGACTCCAATACAAGACTTTCTTTTTGGTCTCCTGTGGTCTCGTGGCTTATATGCTTCTGATCTCTAGTGTCCTCATAGTAATGTTTGCTCCCTGTCTCTTCAGGTTTTTTTCCAGAAAGACTTAATAATGAGCTGGCCCATGCTCAGTGAACCAGATGCTAATGATGGAATTCCTTCTGGTATTCTACGTTACAATTTGACTACCTGCTTTGGAGCAACACTCCAGATTTCCCTTTATTCCAACATCTCCATTGAGTTGGAAGAAGCCAGTGTGTTATAGTTTATAAACGGTATAAAATGACCTTGGCAGATTGTAGCCAAGTGGCCTAGAAAGTCATGCCACATGACAGAACTTATATGGGGAACTTATTGGGGGAAGGGAAAGAAGAGACACAATGTGGCCTATGGAATCAAGAAGTGCAGGAAGAGAGGAAGAGAGGGAAAGCGGGCAGGAGTGGGCCAGCCATGCCTGAATGCCAAAATTCCTCCCTTTTGTTTATTATAAAAAGGTAAGGAGTTAGGGGTAGCAGGTGAGGCAGAATGAGACACCAAGTTCTCAAGCAGCTTCCTGCTGACTTGGGCAATGATGGTCATCTTTGGGGAACCTGAGAAAGTTGGGGTGCTGGCTACATCCTGGGGTAGCTGGTTGTTTCATTGCTGTCCAGGCTCTGTGGTGCTGCATGGACCTGGCAAGATGCTGTCAGAGCAGAGGATAAAGTTATTTAGGAGAAATTTTTTTCTTATGTCCCTGTTATTGAGGGAGGGATATCCCAAGACCACGGAAAGGTGGGAGGCTTAGGCTGTTGATTGACAGTACTTAATTGAGGGGTGCATCTGACCTGTTTGAGGTTGATCCAGTTGACTTCCTGGAGCTTAGAAGAATTCTTTGAGTTTGTGAAAAGATAAGTTTTAGACACATTACATTCTCACTGTTTATAATCTGTACTGAAATTTATATTGTAGAAACTCGTGCCTTTGAGTCATATGGAATCCAGAAATGATTTTGATTGAATGCATTAGCACCCTTTTTCTATCCAGAA
This sequence comes from Peromyscus melanophrys, assembly GCA_902168415.1. Classification (NCBI taxonomy): domain Eukaryota; kingdom Metazoa; phylum Chordata; class Mammalia; order Rodentia; family Cricetidae; genus Peromyscus; species Peromyscus melanophrys. The sequence continues at coordinate 1,719 of CABHPR010153760.1, read as the reverse complement.
AACTGTTACAAATTTTTTTTGGCACAATGAAAAGCACCTTTTAGATCTATAATTAGACAACAACCAAAAGGAATTTAAAATCCTGAGCTTGTGTCACCGGGCAGTGGTGGCACACGCCTTTAATCCCAGCACTCGGGAGGCAGAGGCAGGCGGATCTTTGTGAGTTCGAGGCCAGCCTGGTCTACAGAGTGAGATCCAGGAAAGACGCAAAGCTACACAGAGAAACCCTGTCTCGAAAAACCAAAAAAAAAAAAAAAAAAAAAAAAAAAAAAAAAAAAAAAAAATCCTGAGCTTGTGGCTATGATCATATGATCATATAGTGGTAGAGTATAGTGTTTAGTACTCTGCCTGGGCTAGATTAATAGATTTTCTGAGCGTGATAGCAAGATAAACTGTGTATAGACTTAGTATTAGCTCTAGAAGAGTGATAGCTGTGACCTAAATTTTACACAGAGAACTGAGAAGGCACCTGAAGCACTGATTGCTGCTGTTAAGCTGGCAAAGCTACCATTAGCCCAGTCATCAAACAGCATCAGAGTTCCGAGATGGATAAATTGTACCTGAATTAGCAATTGAAAATGACAAACTTACTTGTTGGCTATATAGACAACCACCACTACCACCACCACCACCACCATCACCCCCGCCTCGTCCTCCATGATCATTGAGGGCAGAGGTCTCAGAGGAGCATCAGTCTTCAGCTGCCACGACTAGGCCTGCCAGGCCTTAGTAGATCTGACAGCTGTGGAGTAGAAACTTGTGAGGGACTAGCCTGCTTTTGTCTAGGCAACTCAAGGCAGTCCATTCCCAGTGTTCTGTTGTCCACAGTCTGAAGAGGGTCTTGGCAGCAATTGAGGTGGAAGGCAGTTTTTGCTCAGTGGCTGGCACTGCCACTTTTGAAGCAAGTTCCAGTTGGAGGTTCTTCTGTACCTACCTACCTTCTTTGGAGGAAATGAGGGTGTTGCCAGAAGCTGGAATGTCTCTCTATCACAAAAAGCTTTGTAATTAAACATTTTAAATGCCATATTCTGCAGATCTCTGAGCATTTGAGGACTGTATATCTATTAGGTACGAACATACTTTGTTTCTATTTGTTTGTTTTAAGCTCAACCCTGAAAACATATACAGGGGATTAAATAAGGCTTATCTCTGTAAAATAAATTATGTCAGTACTTAGTATGACTACAATGAAAGAACTTGATCATTTATAAGGATGGCTGACTATTTACTTGTGTTCGCTAACAGTCTTCAATGTTAGTAGCTTTCATAAGACTAGGACTTTACATTCCATTTCCATCAGGCTTAGCCTTAGAAATAATGATTTTGAATTGAAATTCTTCTAGTATCAAAATAAAACCTTTTAATCATAGATAATAGGCTCAGTAAAGAAACCCATTCCATGGGTAAAAACAGAAAAAGTTTGTACCAAATTGTTAAGGCTGTCTCCTGAGAAGGCAAGGGAAAATGACAAGGGAAAGATCCCAGGAGGAAATGGGAACAGGAAAGGGGCCTGTGTACAGGACTGAGGGTGCACAGAAGCCAGCATTGCCCTTGACAAGCCTTGTGGGCCTCTCGGGGACCAGAAACTCCATTATAAAATATATATCTTGTTTATCAAACGTATGTCACCACTTATCTAAATTCTCTAGAAGCTTGGTATTGAATATTTGGTGAAGACATAAGTACTTAGGTATAAAGCTCTAAGTTAGCTTTTGTTAA